>JAMBLF010001403.1:0-102413 GCA_030578115.1 Leucoptera coffeella | reverse complement strand
GTATTTTTAGTTCTCTACAACCTTTTTGAATACAGGGTGTATCTTTATGCATCTCTTACTATACGTCTATCTATGTATTAGCAATGTATGTAATGAAGTGGAAGGGCGGTTACGTAGGGGCCGGCCCAATAAGACATATGATAGTCAGATAGACGCCATATTGAAAAAGGATGACATTAGAAGTAGCTATAACCCCCGAGCGTATGAGGAAGTGTATGAATGTCAATGAAGCGAAAGTGATCTGTCAGGATCAGGACAAATAGGGATCCGTGATCTCTGCCTACCCCTCTACAGGTAATCAGGCGTGGTGTATGTATTGAATGTCCCAAGTGGTATGCACGTTACGTCCAGCGCTTTGCGGTAAGAAAGTCGTCTCACGTAAGCGTCCTCGACCTACTTGGGCAAAAGTGAAAAGCGACTGGCTGCACGCGGCTTTCCTTCGCCTCGACAAGGGCTACGAGAAAAATAAACAACTATTTGTCAGTTACTAGTCTTTGATTGTTGGTTAATGGATAAATTTTTTTTTTTAATGTCTAGTTTCTCCTAAAAGATATAGTAAAGGCTATAATCAGCCTTTATATGTATGTATATAGTCAGCGAATACACGTTTCCAAAAACCATTAAAAACTTAAGCTTATGTTAGCATCAAAAGTTTTATTAATCCCAAAAATGCACTGATGTAGTAATTTTTGATTTTTTATTTTGAGCTGAGTCATAAGTTACCAAATAAAAGCCTTGGTCAGGTCGCAGCAGGAAAACGGCAGTAGGCCGCGTTGAGAAATGCCTGAATCACCTCCTTCAGTGAATTGGGGAAAGAGAATCAGTCTATTGGGCAACCTTCGGGGTTTTCTAGTTGCAAGAGGCTGGTTACAATGTGCAATAAGCTTGTGAATGAATATTGTGTAATAAACGAAGGTTTATACTAACGTCATTCAATGATTCAGTCCGTTTTGAAATGGACATAACTTTAAAGGTATGACATCTTTTTGGTCACACATATATCTGATTGGAATGCATTGATTTCGAATATTGGTGACAGGTATCTAGCCCATCGCCCAATCATATCCGTTTAACTTTAAATATATTATATGGATTAAATTAAGCCAAGAACCTTAGTCCTTCGGAATTTTAGGAAGTAGTAGCTAGTTTACGCCGCAGATAAGTCAATAACTCTTTTAAAAGTTATTATTCTCCATTGTTATTACATAATTGAATAAGCTACCGGATTCTTTAGTTACTTAACTTCTACTTGACGATGATGCAACTTGCTTGACTTGTGAGGCAAATGGAGCAATCAGGTCGTCAAAAGTGGAACAATAGGATCTTACACAGCCTCTAATATTATAATTATGAAACTACTGTTTGCCTCATTAATGACTTCAAAAATACAGAGTTTCATTTCCTGCTAGAGCATTACTTTGTTCATTCATAGATCGTCTAGTGTGTAAGTTCAAGTGTCTTAGTGGGAAGTTCATTTTGCAATATATATCCAACAGCCAACGTGACAACCATCTGGCTCGTCACCGTGTTTCATTTATGTCACCGCGTACATTTTTGGAGTATTATATATATCATAACATTGGTACTAGTATTTTAAACCTATACAACATATACTTTTTGTGTCATTAGCTACAAAATCTACAAAATAACAGCTGACAACATTACAAAATCCCTAACCCGCAAAGAACAGAATGCTTTTAGCAATTAATCGTTCGAAACCTGTTGGCTTACCGCATTGGATTATAGGATTGCCGAGTTGGGTATGCAAATCGATTTATGTATCGATATAGGCTTCGCAGGTACTGTAGTCGATATCCGAGTGGTGAAAGGGAACGTTGTGCGTCACAGATTGAACAGCCTTAAAGAGCAGGTCGGCCTTGAGGTGGGGGGGACGCAAACATTCCATGGCGTTCAATTGTTTAAATGCAAACAAGAGACCTTTGCTTATGGTTTTGTTTGAATGGCTCTTGGTTGTCTTAGGTCGGGTATGTGTACTTTGTGATCGAAGCTCTTGAAGCACTTTGTATATTAATGTGTTGGGAATATATGTATTATGTACTTAAGAGGTTGGGACCTATGTTTCGGTACAATAAGGCTCCAATTTGTTTTAAGTAAAATGTCATATAGAATATCAATATAGCTATAGAAAATCTATGTACACATATACATTGGTCACGAGCTGACACGTTAAGTTCTGACTATATGTTTATAAAGGTATATGCTATGCTCTGCTCTTGGTAGGCAGTTAATATCTGACCATCTATATAGGTATTGCAATTAAGATGTTCATTTACGCATGTACAGGTCTCAAATGGATATTCTATTTAAAGTAGCATGAGATATTACACGTGAGTCGAGGAACAATTAAAAGCACATCATCATTAATTCCCTAAGTGTTTGGCGCTAATGTGTTAATCGCATATCCTTTCAGGAATTTGTAGCCAATACTAAGGTGCATTTCTTCTCAAAGCGCTGTAAGTGTCAATTATTAATACGGCATTAATAAGATGTCAAATCTCCAAGGTATATAAACGATATCTGTATTTCAATGTTCATTCAAATAGAGCTTAAGCTTTTTGTCTTCCGTTTAATCTCTTTCAGATATAAAAGAATATATACACGTACATACACTTCTAAACCCCTAGCGAAGAATAATAAACTTTTCATCAAATAGTTGCCATAGTCCAACGTGACAGGTTATGTCCTATTACGAAGAATAGGCAGGCCAGATCTACTCACGATGTTTTTCCAAACCGAAAAGTAATGTTTACAACATCACATAAATTAGCCATAATTCACAATTCGTATAGCAACAGTACCCCTCAACCAAATAAACAATGAAATAAAGTATAAAGCGTTTAAGTAAAACATATGCTCGGCCATTTTGTTGTCGTATTGGCGGGAAATCCGAAGGCCTCGAGGACCGGTTTCGCGCTCAACAGCCAGATTGAGGCAATTATAAAATGTAGTCTATGCGGCTATAAATACGACGGCGCGTGCTTTGTGTTTGGGACTTCGTAGCATGTAACTAGCTGCTATCAAGTGCTAGTATAAAACATAAAAATAATGTTAACTAGCTGCCGTCCTTTCCGATTATCGTTGGTAGATTAAGAGACATGGTACAAGTACATTTACTTGCACGATGGGTATGGTAAATGCACTGGCCTGTCACCAATGTTTCACGCTTTAAATCACAATCCTATTAAAGATTTTATTCATGATATAAAGTGACCTAAGAGATAGTATGTAAAGAGATGTTTTTAGCACCGCGAAATGGTTATGAGACGCGAATGTATATGTTCGGACTGCTTAGAGTTTCATAGAGAGACATAAAAGACGGATTTTATCGATATTTTCTTATATTTGGATGCCCAAAAGCTTTGAATACAAGAACGTGGTTTCATTGTATGTGAATGGTATGTGTAATTCAGACATTTTGGTTGAATTTAAAGACTACTACGTGATGTAAAGTATCCATCGTATAAATAGGTAATAGACAGTATCCAGTATGTGATGTTGCCTTAACATTCAATATAGGTTACAGGCATCCTGAAGAAGCTTCGTTTGGCCATACATGCACGCCACTAGTTGCCCATTTAATATCTGAATACTTTGATACGATAAGCAGTCGTGAAGCATTAAATTCAACTGCATTATTACAGTATCAGTAATTTCACGTTATCGACATTTGTTTACGAAGTGGACTTTGAACTTCATAGCGAAGATAAGATATAACAACAACGCTTAAAAGAAAATAATATGGATTCAACTTTTATCTAGTAATGAACGACATTGATTAGGTCACCATATAAATATAACTCTAGGCTATATAACATCCATATGTACTTTAATACATATACCCACTTATTATAGAATAGACAGAATTTCAGAAACTTTAATTTTTTCCGATCAACTTTACTTTACATTACATACATACATATGTACGCTTCACGACTTGTGTATACACACCTTTTTTATTATGGCGACGTAGTCAGAGACTTAAATGCCCATCTCTGAAATTTTGAATGCATGTTAGGTATGGGTCATTCGGAGCCCGCGTATCACTAAATAGACATATAACTTTACAATATTATGTTATGGCATAAAATAAAATATGCAATATTGATAACATCTATCTTTGTACTCTGCAATTTGTAACTTGTAACGGAAGAAGGGCAAATAGTTTTCATTCAGCTTAAGTCTCAATGGAATTTATGTAATAACAATCTATCTTAAAAGTAGTTTTAGAAAGGTAACGTAAAAGTATTTATCAATAAACAGATGAACAAATTCACTGTTTATTAGTGAAAGTTGTCTCTAAACAACCTTCAAGTTATTAAGTAAACGGTTGTATAATAGTGGTCATTTTTCACGGTATTTGTCAAAAAGAAATTCCTACGTCATCATCATCATAGTACATCATTTATAATAAAAAAGAAAATAATGCATGAAAAAAATAGGGTAGTGTTAAAGGAACATCAGATAATACAAAAATGCACTCCTAAAATACTGAATTGTACACCAAAATAATACAGTCCCAAACCTAACCTTTGGTGTGCATTTAGCTATACGAGTATTTTGGTGTACTTTTTGATATGCATTTTTAATTATTTTCCATAAATATATTGGGTGTATATGAGGCTCGAGATATTTTCCAGGAACTTTAAATGTGATGGCCAAAAATCTATGAATAACGTATTAGGGATGTAAGGGAGTAAATATATAAAACAACCGTTCACAACCATTAACCCTTGCGGGGTAGCCAGAGGTTCAGGTTTCCATTTCTGCAATTGCGAAGTTAGTACCTAACACACATTACTAATTATACGAGTATATATTCTTACTCAAATTACTATCGGGGTTGCATTAATATGATATACCGATAGTTCTTTGCATAACAATAGTTCACTTAAGAAGTAGTTTCCAAGATAATAATAACACTCTTTGTACGTCCCAGACTAGCGTTATACTAGTATGTGTCTGAAACTATTTGGTTTTTATTTACACCTTTAACATGACATCATTCTCGTATACGGAAAGGAAAAAATAATATTCAAATAGGAACTGTTTACCTATGTGATAAACGAAGGCTTGAGTTTCCGAGAAATTGAAGAAATAACATAGATACGCTTAACGACCGTTATCCCTTTTAAAGTAGTTAGAGGTTTGAGTTACTAAAGTTGTATGTACGTCCGAATAGAATCTATTGGGCGATGTGCTAGTAAACTGTCACCAATATTCCTTATGCACACAACCTCGCTAATTATGTTAAGGTTGCATGAGGAAATGTTTTGTCTCTGAAGCTCTGTCTAAGTTAAAAGGAATTGCATCTCTTATAATATATGGCATGATCATTCCTCAATATTTGCACAAATGATTCTGTACATATATTAGAGTTCAGTGATTAATTAAATAGATTAGTTGCCTGTATATATCGTTCAATACGATATAAGTAGTAACGTAAATAATAATAAAGTACGATAAAGTAATCATACATACATACACGTCACGCCTGATTCCCTATAGAGAGGTTGGCAGAGATCACGGATCCCCATTTGTCCCGGTCTTAATAGACCACTTTCGCTTCATTCACACTCATACATCTTCTTACACACACTCGGCGGTTATAGGTACTCCTAAAAGTAACGTCATTGCCTTAAAAGCAGCTACTTACTGTAAATATAGTCTCAGATCAACACATAATCACGCGTGTTATACATAAATGGGACTTCCGTATTTTAATTTATTAGTTGTTTGCTAATCATGGAAACCCTACCAGTTATTGTAATCATAGTGTTTCCCACACTAGATTCCGTAGATCAATTACATGCATCAACGTATGAACTATGACTGTTCATACGATGCTGCGTTTACGTTGTTCATCGTTGTAAGGTAGCTTGAGGTAAGATGGTTAAGAAACTAATATTAGATGCGGTCTTACTTACTGCACTTGACACTTTTTATGAAAATATCGTCCATAATTAAAAAAAAATTTTGTTACTAAACTGTTTCGTTAGTTATTGTTATTATTTGTAATTGAATAAAAAGAATTTGTTAGTAAATACTTATTGTTTATAATAAAACAAATATTTGTATAGATTTTCGTTATAATAGAATCCATTATTTTTCATCACTTGATCGTAAACCAAGACTAGCTCTACATTCAATAACGTACCTACTGCATCTGATAAACCAAGTACAAGTACCAATTTTGTTATTTTTTGTATGCACTATGACATTATTACTCCGGTTTCCCCTATAGCCTGGCTATTAATAGACATGAATGAACTCCAGCGCTAGGCTTACGTCACCTACTAAGTTGATACAAATAGCTCGTTTTTTATTGATTCAATAATCAATTACAGTTCGCGTCATTGACTCTAAAATAAATCAAAGACTGAGCTCGTAATAATAGGATATGTGAGATAATTCCAATTTGACACGAAATAATATTAATTGGGGCAGCGGAATATTTAAGATGCTATTAAGTTAACTAGGTTTATTATTTCCTGGATAATAATATTTATCCGATATATAGCAAATTTTAGTTAAAGTTTAAGTGGGATTTTGAATATAGCAATTTACTTTGATGTTTATTAAAATAGCTTTATTTCTGAAACATCATCTGTACAAAGGTATTTGACTACTAAAAGCATACGTTTCATCAAGAAACTAATTCACATAGTGACAGGTGGCGAGTCTATCACCATTGCTTACTACAATACTTTACTATATTAGTATTTTACTTTGTTTTCTCATGTACGATTCCCTAAACAATAATAAATATTGCCTGGTTCACTATATATTTATAGTACGTATCAAAAAAGTTTGAAATCGTATCTAATTATGTTAAATATACATATTTTTTGATCACCAACAATTAATCAGTTTTATCTATCTTCGATTGATAGGTTAAAAAACTATACAACCGACAACAGTTACGAATTTCACAAGAAACCAAAACAGGTTCCAAGCCGTTCACACCCTGACGAGAAACCAAACAACTAACTGTCACAATTACCTCAGATTGGTCAAAAGTGTTAATTATATCATTCCCTGTTTTTATAGTACAGTCATACGGTATTCCGACGTAGGCTCTACCGAGATCCGAGCTACGTACTTCCCCCAATGACGTCGGAGTCCATTGAGGCTTGCGCGCCGCTCGAGCCGACTTTAGTTGTCTGTGTGATCTATGTGTGGCGCGCACGCATCTCGCCTCCAACCACTCGAACTCCACACCTCGTTGTTTTGATTCTGCCACCGGCCGGCAGAGTTAAGCCAAGCTATTAGCGCCACAATTGATCCAATTTTCGACTTGAGTGAGTGTGTTTAAGATTTCAGCGACTAGTTTAATAAAATTCGTATTTATATCAGTGGTATGTGAGATTAAATGTCCAATTACTTCAGTTGCGGCCGCTTAATCGTTTCCTAAGTGTTTGGATTGGAAGGTGATTGGTTTCGTTCGTGTATATCGTGCAACATTTGAACAGTCGCTTTAGATAACGATCGTCTGGCGTCTCTTCGAGATGTACGTGCTTTGGATTGGAACGGAATGCTACAATTTGTGGAAACTGTGAGTTAAATTCAACGCTTTTATGACAATCGTGACACAACTCTGTGGAGCATGTGCGCAATCTAAGCCTTAAGGCCTGCCTGCTAAGGCTGACTCTGCACGGCGGCGTCGCAGCCTGCGATTCGGCATAGTTGAGCGAACTGTAGTGCTTGAGAAAACCCCCAAGGTCTCGCCTAAACTGTAACAAGAGACTTTTTTAATTCGTAAACATGTCGGCATCTATGTACTTGATAGATTGATGTCGTTATGTAATTCATTACATTAATTGTTCTGTTTTTCTTCTATTGCACATTGTTGCATGATACAGATTGTTGGTAATTATGATTTAATTGTTCTGTATTTGTCGTGAATCTGAACAGATCAATAGTTTCTATGTACATTCTATATTAACCAGACAATAAAAAATTATCAAACAGATATGTGTAAATGTTGTACCTTCAAACGAATATTATTTATTTATACACATTTTATCTTTCATAAACTTTTCCTATCAATCAGTAGTATCTTTATAATTTATCTATTTTTTAAAAATGTCTTAAGTATTAATGGTCTATATTAGTAAATCAACCTAACCATTTGTGTTAAAGCCATTTCCTTAGAAATTGTTGGATTATTTTATAATTGTTTTATGTCGTTTAACTATTATACAAATAGGTTTTCGGTATTAAACTTATTAGTTTGACGTTTTACCTATTACGCGCGTAACTTTAGGCGGCATTTGAATTTAGAATATTTTTCTTAACTTAGTTCCTGAAAGGTTTAACCAACGGCGTCTTAATACCTTGCTTAGTAAACAATAACTCTACTCTACATATCCTTGTTAGTGCCGTGATTACATTTTTTTAGCAATCCTAATGCCTAAATATGAGTTCGTGAACTTTTTATCTGTTCGATAGATATGCTTCCGCGCTTTGGTGGCGCCAGCTTTTTCAAGTCGTCTCATTTATTTATAGAAACAATTAGTAGCCACATTTGCATATTGGGTCCGGATCTGTCATTTCCATGGCAACACAGTATCAAGGAGTTTAGGATCTCTTTCGTGACTTCAATTTTTATATTAATTCCATCTGTAAATATATTTATTTGTTTGTAGCTTGTTCAGCTTGTACTTTTTTATTTTTTTTATTAATTACGAGTTTACTTAATTCACAATAGTGGTTTTCTTATATAATTGTCATATATAAAGTCATATGAAAAACTTACAATACTACGAATTGAACGAGACTGTTAAGGCTAGTTATGAGACTTTAGGACCTAAATACATCATGATTATATTTCAATAGAAAGAAGCAACATTAAGCCTAACGTGATAAGTTATCATTCCCGTTATATACTTCACACAAATGTATCAGTACGTGATTTTACTCAGATGTTGAAAATTTCCATTTCTAGTTATAGAGTCATTAAAGTAAACCATCGCTTTATATGGATGCGAAGTTGGCTTCTCTTTATGGAAACCGTTCAAAGAGATATGGCCTCATACATACGTACATGTCACGTCTATTTCTTTAAAGAAAAGTAGACTTCAAATATAGTTTTTAGGTTATTCCCAATCCATACACTCTACTTCACTTCAATGGCAACTGTAGAACAAAGCGTATAGAATCAAATGTGATAGGTATACACTCCTAAACGTACTCAATACTACGCATAAGATTCATGCAAACATCTTCTAACAACAACCTCTATGTAAATCATCCCACCTGACCCTAAAAAAGTAGAACCTACTTTTTTATAAATCTTTATTGAAGACTATACACGATGAAGTTTCCGTGATTCATTTATAAAAGATAAACGCGTTCCCGACCATTAACCCTTGCGGACTAGTGAGAGGTTCAGGTGTCCATTTGTGCAATTGCGAAGGTAGTAATTCTATGGCCACCTCAAACCCACGTGTTGACCAGATAGTCAGTACACAATGTGATTGAATCTTTGGTCAAACTAAAATACGTCTTTCGTAAAGCTACTATCATCCACCCGTATACCAAGTAACGTTTATGGCACATTCGATATTTATTCCTATTCTATTGTTAATATTTATGGCATTGAAACTTGAAAGCAACTTAAGGTTTTACTCTCTACTAGTTGTAGGAATGCGTGGCGTCCGCCGCACATCAATATTTCCATATTAGCTGGCAGCCGATTTCCTCTGCTACGGGTCGAGCAAGTGTTTCCAGTTAATTTACAAGAGAAATTAACTCCATGAATCGCATGATTAATCGCCTCGCAAAGCCTAGGTCCGTCAACAAGATGTTTTGCAACTTGTATCTTTTAATGAGCCTAGCAATCTGGGATGGTTTCATAATTTTATCAAGTATGCTTTAATTTGTAACAGTTTCAGTAGTGGCTTAATTTTTTTGGTCTTTGGCGGAATCATAGGGTTTGGTAACTGTACACAATATACCAAATCATGGAAGGTTCCTAGAAATTGTTATAGCATCGTCCCTGAACCCTTTTACATAGCTTTGTATTAATTCAAAAGAATAACTAGATTGAGTGGCTAAGTTCTCCCTTTTTACGTGCAACAGTTATAGATTGTAATTATAATGTAAAACACGTCACAGAAGTAGATTTAAGAATGCTACACTTATTCTTAGAACTCATTGTCATTCTTCTAATACTCCGTGTATCAGGAAAACATGCTTTAGTTATTCAAAGACACGCAACTTTGAAGTTAAGCCTGCGTTGTTTTATTGAATGCATAAACGTGGGAATATGAACCACTATTGTTGAAGGAAAAAAATAAGTGACCATACCAGTAATGCAGGCCATAGTTGTTTCCTCACACGTATCAGAGACAGGTTTCAGTGGTAAATTACTAAGGAATCCCTTTCAGAGCTTAGTTCTATTCGCAATTTCCATTGGCAAAGATGGGTCTCACATTGCTCAGAGTAAGATTTATATTGCGCATTAACACTCTTTATCAATGGTGCAGAAGAAATACCAACTAACTAATCTTAGAATCTTCATAGAAGAAGAGTAGTGACAGATGGTATTACCTCTTCACTGTCGATATCTAAGCAGATATTCGTTCACTCATATAGATCTTTCAAGTTTCATTCTGATAAATGGTAAATTCGTTTCAAATTCAATTTATCGTATACATTAATCGTTTGAAGTACCTTTAAGTTTTTTAGGAATAGACAAACGGCATGAACTATCATAACTAACTATATTCTTCTCTTGTCCATAGATGCCACAGACAGTCCCCCGCTCTGGCCTGAGTCCGCCATCAGCATCCCAAGGAGAGAGGACGGTGCCCGCGTCGCCCACAGACATCCACCACCTGCTCCGACTCCTCGGGGCTTCCACGCCTCCAGAATCCATGCTGCACTCGCCTCCGACCCACCCGAAGCCTCCGCCGCCTTACCCGGAGACTCAGGACACCAACTTCCTCGAGAGGTTCTATGATTTCGAGACCTACCCCACGCCGAGTCCCTCCTCTGAGGACGTCATCCCCACCGTGGTCCTCCAGCCACCCTCGCCCCACCAAAACTCCAAATACTCCCCCATCTACATCAAGGAAGAGCCCAATCGTCTCATTATACCAGATTTCGCGTCCCCCTATCCTTTGTCTCCCTCTGGGTCCTGCGTTTCGTACTCCAGCTACCAGCAACCCTCACCAGTGCCTCAGCAAGAAGAATACATTGACATCGAAGAGCTTCTCAAAGAGAACCAGATCTTGCAAGAGCAAACGTACTTGACACCGAAAACAGAGGCAGAGGAATATTCAAGAGATCACGCCCATCTAAGGACGGTGTTAGAAGATACCACATTCCAGAGCAGACATAATCTGAAGCCCTTAGCTCTAGATCTAGTGACGATTAAGATGGAAGATAGCAGCGGGGGAGTCAATGAGGTGAATGCAGAGAATGGACTGGGAACACCAGATATAGACAAGGTGTTGAACATGGCCATTGAACAGTCGAAGCGAGATGTCGACAACACTTGCACCGTGCTTGGAATTTCACCAGGTATGTGTTTTGGTTACTGGCGCTATATGCATCTTAGTGTGGATAACTTCAATACATTCAAGTAATCAATTTTATTTGAATTATCCCTTTATATTTGATGTCAGGTATAAAACACTAGTAAATATGACAGTGTCATTGTTATAATTAATAGTCAGTGTGACGAAGCAGTATATTTATTGCCGTAATAATCTTTTTATCCAGTTGATAAAATTTTATTGCTTGTGGATTTAAAACGCGGTCTTAAGGCAATTATATCTGCAACATTTTAAATTCAGTTTCTTATGTTGATAAGCATACATAATTTTACTAACATATATAACAGTCAGATAGACGCCATATTGAAAAAGGGTGACGTTAGAAGTACCAATAGCCGCCGAGTATGTATGAGTGTCAATGAAGCAAAAATCGTTTGTCTGGGTCGGGATAGAGCCTCCCTTTTACAGGGACACGAGCGTGATGTATACGTACGTATATAAATCCCTTTCTGGGTTGATATGGCCTCGGGATTCAATGTCTCCTTGGTCACTGATTGATTACAATTAGGTCCCAGTCTAGCACGAGTCGCGTCTAGTGTTTGCAGTTACATTCATGCTTGAATTCATAAACTGAGTAGTTTTATTAATGTGCATCTATCAAGAGATTACGTCATCACCAATACCCGTTATAGTTAATATTGTAAAAAGATCTACGCATCTGAATGACGCTTGTTCAAAGTTATAATTTAATAGTCTTGTTCTTTAGTATACAACGTGCGTTTTCCTATAACTTGTTCTAAACAATGGAAATGCTACATTCTATGTAATTATTGGTATCAGGTATTTTAATTACAGTTCTAGAAAGATGTAACAATTGTATGTAGCTTAGTGTGTCAGGCATGATTGATTAACGTCCAAATTGGTCATTTAAACTAATTTGCTAGTATCTTATGTACATAAATCCTATAAACATGTCACTATTTTGAGGTATCAATATTAAATTTATATATGTCATTAATATTTCAATAATATTATTGTAACACTTCATTATAAACGACCTAAAGATATAATATAAGTAGTAAAGTAGTAGTATAATTAGTTAATTAAATATATCCACAATCACTACTTCATGCATAGCTATGCCAAAAGTAACTAAATTTAAATGCCTTGAAACTCAATCAAGATGATAGACGATAACACGTACAATAACACAGTGTCCCTATAAGAACAAAAATATCTTACGTGAGGCAAAGCTGCGCAGGTTGGCCGGCATCGAATGGATGCGAACGGCCACTGACAGGGAGAAGTGGCGTCATTTGGGGGAGGCCTATGTCCAACAGTGGATTCAGACAGGCTGATGATGATGACTATCATACCCAAATACTCAAGTACAAATTTCACCATAAACCGTCTCCCACAGATCCGATGCAATGGTCGGCGAGCGACGTGAACTCTTGGGTGCTGTTCACCCTGCAGCACTTCAGCCTGCCCATGGTGCCCTCCGAGTACTTCTCCATGGACGGGCCCTCCCTCGTGGCCCTCACTGAGGAGGACTTCCACCAGAGGGCGCCACAGGTCAGTCTGCTATACATATATTTATACGGCTATATTATGCTACCTTTATTTAAATTATTTTTAAAAATGTTCATGTTTTTTTGATTGTTGGTTTTTTTTACCTAAGATAAGTATCCTTATGTTGAATATAAAGCATTTCATTTCAAATGCATAATAATAAAGCGTTTATTTATAGCCAGAAAAACGCATGCAATACAAAAACTTTACCAACCAAACTTAGAGACTCAGGGGTATAGCTTCTTCATGTTATTGTTATACATATAAAACTTACACACGTTCCCATATCCATATATTTTCACATCCTTTTCTCATTCAAATATTTAGCGAGGTAGGCGTAAGTTCAAGTATTCATTTCGAGAATGGTGGAGTTTGTGATTTGATTGTCATCTCAAACCCACGTGTGTTAACTAGTGATTGACTATTGGTACGCCGTATCATTTACAAGCACTGGTTACTGTTTTTAATCTTATGTGATAAGGGCTTTTTCCTTATAGGCAAAGTCACTCCTAAGAATACGTCGGTACATATTCACGCTTGTACTTCATTGCATTATAAAGCAATCTATCGATCGGCACTTAGCAATATTCAATACGTTATAACCATTAAATATTCATAATAACATATAGACTTAGCACGTTTCCATTCACTCGAATGAAGTTGATATTATGCACAGACCTCTATCTGTGATATTATGTTAGCAATGACTTGAATCCATAGATGTCGCAATAGGTATAGAATATCAAAGGTTATAAAAGTTTGATAAAGATGTTATGTTTACAACGTTAAAAAACATTAATTAATTCATAAATTAATATATTAACCTTAATAATATCACTTCGGTATTCTTAATAATATAAATTACATGGCCTCGAGGTAGCTATCTAGTATGTCTTTAAACAATTTCATTTGTTAAGCCTGTGTTTTTCTTTGTCCTTCGACGTAAGATTGGACTAAGGGATAGAAGGTCCGGTTTTCCAGAAAATTAATTTTAAAAAGAGGCCTGTGGACAGCAGTGGAAGTATGTAGGCTGATGAGCAGTGAAACGTTTCAGTTATTAATCACAAACACGTGTAAACTATATCTTATCAAATAGCCGATGGTTTGAACTAAAACTGATAATGGATCACTTTGATTTCAATCACACAAACATGCGTTCACATATTATGACAGAATATGGAATATTTTTAGTAAATTTTACGGAATATAGTATGGTTGTTATATCATACATATAGGTCACGCTCGTTATACGTTGTGGGGTAGCCAGAGGTAGGCGTATGGTCAACTATAGCAAGCTCTATAGATACTGACTATTGCATATATCGAAGAATAGCTACATGGAAAATAATAACGGTATGCATGTAAGAAACAAATAAGAACTAATGCATGTAAGAAACAAATAAACTAAAATAATATAAGACTTATATTACAAAAATCTTTCAATGTAACTCTTTTTGTTTAATTATGTTTGAAACTATAAAGTGTTACTTCTGTGTCTTATTAAAAGTCACTATCTAATTCAATGACTAAGTGCACAGCAAATTATGATACGTATACGGTCGTAAATTCAATAAAGTTAGTACCTACTGTATTTTATAGTCTCAAATAAAATGTAGTCACGTGAGTTTTGGATCCAAAAGTTTCATGATTATTCTGTAATGGAGAGGCATATAAGCGATAACGGATTGACGTCAAGAGCACAATGTGGTCGCCTTATCTCTGCCGAGTACCTACGTGATAATCTCTCCAATTACTGGAAATTTAAAAACAATTTTCTCTTCGATTCAATGACAATCTTTTCTTACGTAAGTTGATAAAATATTCCTTTGCTTACATGCTTATAGGTCCATACACACTTATGTATGTTTTATCAAAACACATACGAGTATATCACTACATAGTATAAAACAAAGTCGCTTTCTTTGTCCCTGTGTCCCTTTGTACGCTTAAATCTTTGAAACTACGCAACGGATTTTGATGATTTTTAATAGATAGAGTGATTCAAAAGTAAGGTTTATATGTATAATAACATCCATTAAATATTGGAATAGGCTATATATTTTATACCCGTGCGAATCCGGAGCGGGACACTAGTATTATATATAGTCATATTATTCTATGATTTTTATAATATCATCCATGTTAACTTAAGCATTACTTTTAGTATTGTTATATTAATAAAAGATCAAATATTAGCGAGTTATTCCTAACTCAATGTTAAGCCTAATTCATTTCTAGTCCCTTAGTCGCTTGCTAAGTTGTATGTCGTCTTACATTTTCAATTCCAATGATTATTCTCGTCTAAGCCAGTGTAATAATCGAGTAGTTAGCAGTGTAAGCGCCCATGATAAATAACGTGGAGGCGATGCTCCGCAGCCGACCGTGCCTGCTTTCTTCTATGAGGTGAAAGTCAGATATCAGACTCGCTACGACCAATCGAAGACTAAGTATTTCTAAGTGGGGATTTATAGAGACAAACTTTAATACTATAGCTACCCTTACAACTAGGTATACATATATTTAACAGTTAAAAGCACGTACATATAAACGCCGGTTTAATAAGTTATGTATTTTTATGAAAGATTGTTTCTTTGTATACGCTTCATAATTTTCAACCCTTTAGAGGTTGTCAAAGTCTTAAGTAATTACTGTGTCGTATTTTTGTTAACTTGAGTGAGACATACCTTATACCAGATAGTTAACACCTATAACTAATACGAATCATACGTATATTTTCGTTTTTCCTCATTGATTTATCAGTGATAAATCTATATAAGTTCCTTTCTTTCGTCACTAGGGCGGCAGCACTCTCTACGCGCAGCTGGAGATCTGGAAGGCTGCCAGACACGAGTCCTGGAGGTCCAGCCAGTGGACCGAGGTCTCTTCACAGACCTCACAGAGCTCCCCCACCCCTGCGGCATCTTGCTTGCCCTCGGCAGACGATATGTCTGATGGTAAGTAAAGTATGATATAGTCTTGATTTTGTGGTATTTGGGTAGATACAATATATTAAACAAGTTGGAGATATGACATACATCATCATAATAAGGGGGATAAAGGGGAATACTATAAATTGGTCATCAACTAATAGAGTCCATTTACTCCTTTTCTTTCAGTATACTTCGACAACATGCCGGAAAAAAAGATAATTAGTTACCAATTATATTGACGTCCCAGATCCGACTCACTTTTATATTAATAACGTAATATTAGGAAACGTTGGATATAACCAATGATCCCACTATCATCCAACTCTATAGTCGTGGATGCGTTTACCTGTTAACTGAAGCAAGCAAAGTGTACCGCTTCGGAGGTGGGTTTCTAAATATGCCCACTCGCGTTTTTCTCGGCTCTCTGGAGATTTTCTCTGCTTGTGCCGATGCCCTGGATTGCGGGTTACTGTCTATGACTATAGTGGTCTGCTTGCGCTAGTCTGGAACGTAAATATACACTAAAATAGCTGCGTTTCTACTCGATTGTTAAAGTTATTATTAAAATAATCTATCGTAGTAGTATATCATATTAATCCCATTAGTAATCTCTACTAATAATCGAGGTATATGTGGTCGAGGAGGTAAGCGTGCGAATTTCGTACACTTCAAAAGGGTTCCCGTGCTAACTGGGACGTAAAAATAATGCTAATTAGCTGCCGTTCTTTCCGGCATGTTGTAGAAGACAACTAAGGTAGGAGTAGATTGAATCTATTAGGCGATAGGCTAGCAACCTGTCATATTGACATTGGAACCCGAATATTCATGCTAATCAGTGACCACGGAGATGTTTAGATATATTCAAAGTTTTGTCCACCCCGAAAGGGATAAAAGGACTTGAATGAATGTGTATGTCAAAAGGGGTCATAGGATTTAATCGTATGGAATATAATAGTCTTATAGTTATTTTAATAACCATCCATCAATAACACTTAACCGCTCAATATTTTATAAACAATTTTTAATGAATGTCAATAACTTCACTATTTAAATATCAATATAAATGAAAACTCTGACACCTATCCACACTTCTCATTCATACACAATAAGACGAAAGGCAACTAGTCACATTCTTAAGCCCCTCTCTACAAACCAGTACTCCCTGATCGCCAAAGCAGTGAGTAGGTCAGAGCCAGTGTGTCTGTCGCCCCTACAAGGCTTCTCGGCTTTTTGTCTCATTTCCAGCGACACACATGTCTTGGTGAAGGTCGCGGGGAAATGCCACTTGAGCCTTTTTTGTTTTACCACTTTACGTGCGGCACTGTGCTATTCGGATAACGTTTGGTTTTAGCTTTAAAAGTAACCAAATTCATAAATTGAGTAAATATAAGCTGGAAAGATCGCTAGAAGGTTTATGTGAAAGAACATACTATAAAATTGTAAGAGATGTACCTACCATAACAGGGATAAATAAATATATATCATCGGTGCAGCCCTCGCCTGAGTTACAGCTAAAACAATAAAAGTCATGTGATAGGTGATGTTATTCAGTGAGAAAGGGAATTTATAATAAATAGACAAGCTTCATCACGAAGTTTGAAAATTACATTATTAAGTAGTTCTATTTTATCACTACATTACATACAACTAAATATAAAACTGAATGAAATAGACTTGTTACAATATTATTATTATAAGACATTTATTTTAACGTCTCGTGTAAAGATAAACTAAACAAACAATCCTTTAACAAAACAATTCCGAATATCACACTTCTTTCTTACCTGCATTTAAAATTTTTACTGCGTAACCAAGCAACTTTATTTTATGCTTTATTCCTTGAGGCTTAAGCTCCTAGGTTTACTGCCCAGCGGAGGCAGTATTTTAATCAACACCTTAGGCGCTTTCTTCTGCAAATAGAATGCTGCTGACGGCTATTTAACCTAGAATTGGAGATATTCATTCATCTCGTAAAGGGCTTACACACGTCCTTATTATTTGAAGAAAAAACTAGTGTCCCGTGTTAGACGCGAAGTTGAGTAGAATTTAAACAGCTGTTTTCTTCCCCTTTTGCGGTTATTGGTGACTGGAAATAAGGAGATTTCTTAGGTATTTTGAGTCTAGCTTATACTACTATTTATATGCTTATTATAATAATATTTTAGAATTTCCTTTATTCTCACATAGCAACTTAACTTTATGAATTTTGTCTATTCATACATTTGATAATAACTAAAGTCATAAAGAAAACTATTACCCTTTGATCATCTCTTATATATAACTCAATACATTATAAATTAATGATGAAATGTATATATAATAAAAATGTTAAGTCAACCATAGTTGATAACCTCGTTATCGTGTTACAAGTAAAATCCATTCTTTACCACCAATATAGCCATGTCATTGTTAAAAGCGATAAGGGGGTCATACAGCATCATTTGTTTGCGTTAAACACTATAAAAAAGTAATATTACAGATAATATGATACACCTATAATAAAATACATAATCGTTGAAATTGTGGACAGAATAAAAGATTCGGAAAAACGTTTTAACTTATTTAGACTGCTTTAAAAACAAAATGCAACAAATTAAGGAATAGTTTAGGTAATAGTGATTAGCCTACGACCTAAGAATACTTAATTTGATTTGTTATAAAATAGTTGGAAAGAATATATAAATGAATGACTAATATTTGTTAATGGTGGTTAAACAACCTCAAAGTGACTATAATAACCTTCTAAACTATGAATATTTAGCAAATTAGTGTAAGTTAAAGAAATACTCTGAAATGTCACCGCTTACTAGCTTAAATAAAACATGTACCTATTATTATAATATGCTAAGAACTACAGCTAGTTGGATACCATATGTGTCCCATACTGACACGGGATTGACTAGGTCACATATTAAATGAGTTACGAGAATAGAGAATATAAGAGGAAGTACTTAAATAAAAGTCTCCATTTTCTAGATCAGCCCTCTTTGCTAATATGCCATATCCATTATTTTGAATAGCTCTAAATTGAAGCTTAATGGCGACGGGCGATGGAATAGAAACCTTTGCATACTAATCGATTCTTCGAAGTTTCTTTCACTGGAAATTATTAATAAGAGTACAGTATTTAAACTGTATAAGACGCGGACGTATATACGTATACAAGGGCATTATATATGGAATCTGTTTAGAGATTTATAACTTAGCTATTTTTAACCAATTTTATAGTAATACCATCTTAAACTCGAGAACTTGTGTTTCCCTTATTATGGTATTGGGTATCGCTAAAGTTCGTTTAGCAATTGCCCCATAAAATCCACTTCTATTCCTTTACTCATCTCGTACAACTATGTTAGTATTCTATTATCGCTTTAGACTAGTTACAATACATATATTCACACCTCTACATCTCCCACGGGATATGCAGAGACTATCGATCGCTACCTGCAACGAACCTGACAAAAATCTCTTGCTTCACTCACATCCATTAACCTTCTCATACATGCTCTTCTGTTCTACACGCTACATACACCCACCTTGAGAAAATATGTAGTTACGAGTTGTATGATGTTTTTTTCTGTTTCTTATTATTATTTATTTTGTCAACAGACGAAGATTCAGAGACCACGAGCAATACCCAAACAGCCGGGGGCAAGATAAAGTCTGGCAGCACTCACATCCACCTGTGGCAGTTCCTGAAGGAGCTGCTGGCATCCCCACAGATACACGGCTCCGCTATACGATGGCTAGATCGAGGTAGGTCACTCTTAAAGTCTAGATTTATTTAGCTCACGTACTATGTTATGTGGGATTGATGGATTCGCAAAGAGTTGTTGTTTGTGTTAATTCTTCTATAGGGTTCTATACTTACTTGTTTATGTATGAAAATAGATATATTTAATTGATAAAAAGGATGAATAATATATATTTTAGAAGCTCAACATTTGCTATCTCTATGACACCAATAGAAATCCACATCGGTATTATGTCCATCCTCGCTACATGTTCAAATCAATATACCACAATGAAACTTTTGGTACTTCGGTACACATACTTTGAACTGAATATGAATCGCTTATCAACCAAAAAACATTAATATTTTTAAACCCAAGCAATTAAATTATCAACACCCATTCATTGTAATGTGAATAACCGAAAATAATTCATTGACTTGCTGGTACAAAATCATGTTGTTGCTAAGGAAAATATTTAAAGATATTATAATGTATATATAGCTTAGGGGGTAATAAATAATTATCCTTATAAGACATATGATACACAATTAGATGATATCAAAAGAAGTTCCTGTAATCACCGATAGTGTAGGCGGAGTGATGTTTATGTCGATGCAGCGAAAATGTTTTTTAGACATGATCCCAATTTAAATGGGAATCTACATTTTCCACTTTATAGTGAAACAAAATTAACATGGCTGTATGAATACATATCTTTGGCAACATATTTAAAAACCTTAAAATAATATGATTAAGTGCATCGCGTGCTTTAAAGTTTTCTTAAACATTCAAAACCCAAATGATTAATCATTGAATGTAATAGGATCATTAACTTAAGTTTATTACCTGGTACAAAACAATAAACGACAGTTCCGTAAATCATATTTAAAATTGATGAGTACAATATACTGAAGCAAGGTTTTTGACTTGTACTCATGATTAATAAAACGTATCTTCAACTTACATACTTATTACCCTGTATCACATAAACGTATGCAGTACTAAAATTTACCTTAATAATCTATGAAACGGCTTTAAGAGTTGTGATAAAAAGGTTTAAAGATTGATTTGAATTTTTCTATCGCTGTAAATATGTGCTAAAAAGCTATTTATCATTATAATGTCATAGGAGAGATGCAACTTTAGGATTAGAGATTAAAAGGATATTCTAGATATACATGTGGTAGACTAAAGTTTAGTTTTTCTATTTTTACTTAACTACTAAGCATTATGTTTCATCTTAGAGTATTGAAACTTATATTTAAAATACATAAGTACAAAGGCCGTAATTACAAAGAAATAAAACGTGATAGTTTTTATTGAACTTAAACAATCGTTTCTCCAGCTTTAAACGCAGGCAATTATACAAGTAACAACTTTATAGCCGTGTCATGATATTATCTGGTCCAGATCGGTTGTTATGCTGTCGATTGAGCGACATTCGCGGCCCAAGGTGAGTAGGCCTCTCACCAGCCGCCTGATATACGCCAAAGGTTGGCACGGATAAGGCGCCTTTGCGCAAAATGGTCTAGTAAATACTCTATGTTCTTTGTGGAAACGAATATTTTAAATGTTAATGGTAAAACAATGATATAGAAAGAAGTTATGCCTATTTATGTTTTTTAATATTTTTAATATTCTCTCTTATATATTAGTCTAAATTTCATTGGAATTTGTAGACTCCAAAGTTTTCTTTTTTCTTATTAAAACAGGTGCGATGTTGATAGTTTATGAAATTACTCTCGAATACCTAAGATATACTGTTCTGGGCTTAAATAAATATTGTCTATTTGTTATTTTTTCTTTGCATATGCTTTGACACTATAACTTTAAAACAAAAGCAACATGTGGAAAAATTATACCCATATAAAAACATGTTTAAAATTCGTAGAAACCGAAATTTAATGACATAATTAGGATGTAATATGAAGAAAACGTCTAAATCCTTAAAGTATAAAATAAGTATATAAACCATAAACATAAGCCTATATCCTTAAGCAAGAGACCCTTTACCAAGCATAGGCTACGACTCGTGACTGAGTATTTATGAGGTGGATACATTGAGGCAGGCGGACAAATTTTGTAGGACAACGGTTGACGCTAACGCCGTAAACAATTCAGAACAAAGGATGTGGCTGCGGCTTTAGATACTGCGTAGGCATTCCACTCCGGTCTAGGAATTGCGTTGAAACTTATGAGCTTTATTGATAGATATTTGAATCTATTCTGATCATATTATTTTAAAAGTATACGAGCATATTAAGCTTTTCAGTTTCTTGATTGCGAGCAGACGATTCTACCTTAATTAAAAAAACTAAACGCTAACTATTTCGATGTTGAGTTGCGAGAAATTTAACGAAAAATTCTACTTACATTTACAAACAGAGATTCTTGACCATGTTGCTCATATTAAATTCTTTGTTCGCAGGCAGTGGTGTTTTCAAAATAGAAGACTCAGTCCGTGTGGCCAAGCTCTGGGGTAAAAGGAAGAACCGCCCCGCCATGAACTACGACAAGCTCTCGCGCAGCATCCGGCAGTACTACAAGAAGGGAATCATGAAAAAGACGGAACGTAGCCAGAGGCTCGTGTACCAGTTCTGTCACCCATACTGCTTGTAATACTCTTCCCCACAAAGGGCTAGTCGTAAGTTTGTAAATACACTGTAAATAGTTAACGCTGCGGTAATGCAGTGAAACTGGTTGTATTTTCTCTTGAATCGGGAGCTAAATACAACTCAGTTACTAATGTACATAGAGCTGATTTTCCTTCGATCTGTGACAACTTTCGCGTTGTTGATCGAGGGATCAGCTCTTAGGAACCCTCCGTAATATTCCGGCAAGGTAATTTGCGGGAAGTTTACAGGATGGGCGGTATTTAGGCAGGGCAGGCGCTTGGTGAATAGACAGGCTGTGACGAATGGTTTAGACTGTCGCAGCGGTGTCGAAAACCAGTCCTGTACCCCATACATTGTGGTTCTACGAACTGTATGTGTAAATAATTCGAAACTTCGATCAAAATTGTGATTTCCTAGACTAGTTAGTTTAAGAAATCGAAAAGTTAGTAAACTTTCACACCAGGTTTCCCGGGACGGTAAGGTTCGACGAGGAATCCTCATGACAGTATTTTGTGCCGAATAGACTCCAGCACTTTATTGGGCACATAATACATTGCGCAAAGTTATTGCATGACTAGGTTTAGGTACGAGTACGTTGATATTATCACATCGTCTAAGTTATTAGGAATATCGTATACGCGTTATGAATACGGTGAAGGGTTACGATAGGATAAAGAGATTATATCTGCTAAGGTTTTGTACACATTGAGATTCGTCGCAGTTAGCGACTCTAGTTTTAAGATTTAATATTATTTATATGACGATAATTTATTTCTAAGATTGTACCAAACTTTTTAACTATTCACCATAAGATATGTAATCTCCAATCAATAAATAATAAATGGCCATTTATTATCAAATATGTGTTTTTACTCAGTAACTAACTGTTTTATTAAAGGTCTCAATCTTACCTTTAGACCCCTACTACCCGTTATTTCCCTTAGCAACCTTATACCAAATGCAAGGAAGAAAAGCTGTAGTAAAGTAAAGAAAAGCAGTATGTATTCACTTTAGACTACCACGGGGGATAAAAACCTCATTATATTATTCATTAACGTTGCTGATGAAAACTACAATTACCTAGTTCGAGATCCTTGGAAGTGAAAGTGCGTAAGGACATAGCTTGAACACAATTTAAGTA
This sequence comes from Leucoptera coffeella, assembly GCA_030578115.1. Taxonomy (NCBI): domain Eukaryota; kingdom Metazoa; phylum Arthropoda; class Insecta; order Lepidoptera; family Lyonetiidae; genus Leucoptera; species Leucoptera coffeella. The sequence continues at coordinate 78,899 of JAMBLF010001403.1, read as the reverse complement.
AACAAAATGATACACTGTCTATTTTTGCTATGGACACGCATGATGAGGTAAATCGAAGTGAATGAGACGAGAGAGATTTGTCAGATTCCTTCGAGATTCTCCTGAACTTATGCATAATCTACATGTACTCGTATAGTACATATTATTACATTGTGCAGCATAACATAATAAAAAAACAATTCCAAAATGGCGTCCAGTGTTGCGTCAGATTGCACAAACTTCTATGACGTCATTCGGCGCCAAATACTTGGAGTGAAAGTGCCTTTCGCCACTTCTGAGAAATGTTTTGGAGGGGCAAGGTGCCTATTCTGCTCAGAGTTGATTAAGTTATTAGGTATGTGCTTGCTGATACTCAGGGTTGGCAATGAGTGCATCTAAGCTATATGTGCAGAGATAATTATGTTTCTTTATAATTTGTGTTTGTAACTGGCACTGGGTACAAAATCCTGAAAGCCGGAGTTTCTTGTTGGTTCTTCTCCGAGCCAGGGCTTCCGAACCAATGCAACGGTAGAATTTCAATGCTAAGAGACAACCAGTGTCAGGCAAATGTTTTGACTTTGACAATATAAACGTAAAATTACTTGGTGAGTTAAGGGCTAAGCAGGGACTTTAGTGAAAAAATATTAGGTAAGGTTTGGTATTCTTATATATATATTCTAACTAAGGACTATATAATAAGTGACCGCTGTTGCTACTACGTACAAAACACTGATCGCTATTGGCTTCTATAAACCTACTGTTCATCAATTACAGTATAATTGGGGGTAAATGAAATTCATTGGGTGATGGGCTAGCAATTATCTGTACCAATGTCCATTATACCATCATAACAAATAATTTTTCGAAAAGTGACATGAGTGTAAAATATATGTATGTATTTAAAATGTCAATGAAACATTATTTTCACCTGTTTGAATGTTATAAGGTCTTAATTAACAGAATAGCACCCTGTAAGCTATCAAATTGTTATGCAAGTATTAAAAATCACTGTTGCATTGGTATGCGATAAGTACGTGTATTGAAAATGTATTTATAGACATTAAATACCTAGTCTGTGCTTTCAATAAACTTTGTAACTAAATGTCATGCTGGTAAAAGTAAAGCCCCGTCTTTAAATGGTCTGTAAATTTGTTAGAATGTATCTAATTAATATTTCATTTCTAAAGAATATATCCCGGAAAGTGATATAGAGACAATGTTCTAATGGTATCTATTGAAAAATCAAACGTTAGAATGGTTTACGAATCTTGGCTATTTGGTTGGTGCAGCTGCTGTATACTCCATTACGCCTGGAATAATGATTTAGCAATAAGTTGCATTCGTGTTACATTAAGATACTTTGTCTTTAAAGTACTAAGTAGTATCTCATAGAAATATAATAGTGATAAATTTAAATGAGAATTTAAATGAATTTAGAAAGAGTGCTAGTACAGTACAGAGCACAGAAATAAAACATCATTCTTACGTAATCTTACTGATATTTGATGATCAACATATTATCATCCAAGAGGGTCACTCATCCTATTAAAGGACAATGCATATTTAATGCGAACACAGTATAAAAAATCATATGAAAATTTACCTCTCCAGTAGATTGGTCTACTTGCCACTTGTCGAGTGGGGTGGTCACTGAAGCCTCACATAAAAGGTGACGGTCGTGATGCATGCGTTTGTTTGAGTCACTTGCGTCCTTAGCAACGCCATAATATATCTCATAAATGTACTCATTAGTGGTGTTAGATGAACAGCCGTAATAGTATCTCGTAGACTTCTTTTTATTATTGCATTTAAAGATAATTAATGTGTCAAAATGTTACTCAAAACTTGATAAATAGAAATTAATGAGCCAAAACATAAAAGACAAAACAAGAAAGAAATATTTAAATCACAAAGTCAATAATATGCATTGTTTAATTAGAGTTTATTTATGAACTCAACTAATAATTTCTAAAGCCGTTTATGAATTTCTATAAAATGTGTTTAATTTTGTGTAAACTGTAACGTTATTGACGTCATATGAATGACGTCATTGATCTATACTGTTTTGTTTGTGTGTGGGTTGCTGTCAAAAGTTACATAGAACATGGAATTATGGGTTCAAAGAGACCTTTGAATAAAATTCGAATTTATGAAATAAAAGTGTCGAAATATAACTAATTCTTATTGTGTAGCTTAATTTGTAGTATGTAAATATCTGTGGGATAATTTTGTAGCTGTACAATTTGAATATTTAAGTTTTATTTGATTGTGTTTGGTCCGCAGTTTTAACCCAAAGATATTAGTTTAGCGTAAATCAATTTCTGTTACAATAATCACCAATGTACGAAATGAAGTCACCGAACAGTGCAGACGATGAAATAGTTGAAGTTCATAGTTCTGGAAGGTCCCCATCGCCTAAACATGAAAGAAAACGACGATCGCGTAGTCGTTCGTCTTCAAAGAAGATGACCAACGGCCACCAGGGCGATGGAGACACTGGAGAGACCTCATTAACTGTAACAGAACCCTCAGAAAAGACCAGAAGAGAGAGTTGGATAAACTCTGACCAGAACGAGTCTGTAGAACTGCCTATTCATGACCAAATAAAGCAAGGGATTCTTGGTTTCGTTGAAAAGGAGTTTAAAAAGTCCGATGGGACTAAACCTTCATTTGTTTTCTATTCCCATGATCCTAATGGTCTAGATGATAAGCTAATGAAGACTTTGTCGAGGCCTTCTAGTGGACATAAAGAGAAAAGAAGCCCTTCCTATAGAAGAAAGAAAAGATTGTCTTCCAGGTATAGAGAACGAGAGTTGCAGGAGTTTGAGATGCCAGGTTCTAGCTTGAGTGCCTTGGAAAAGGTAAAGTAATAATTACTTAGCACATAAGGTTTTTATCACCAAGTGTGTATGAGGAGGTGTATGAGTGTTATTCGGGCAGATGGGGATCCATGATCTCTGCCTACACATCTACAGGGAATCAGGCATGATATGTATGTATGTATTTATAAGCCGTACAACCATCATCCTTTTGGGGATATCATAGTTTGAGTGACAACATTATTCCTATTTTGAATTGAACATACACAATTCTGCCATTGTGCAAAAGATCTTTGGAGTTAGTCTAATAGTACAAACTCTTTACTAAATCATCCTATATTTTATTATTTAGTTTATCTCAAATGTTCATTTACTTATATATATTTCTATTTAATATGTTTGTACATTTTCAGGTTGACGATTACCTGAAAGAATACAACAGAGATGAAGTGGTAACCCTGAGTGGAGAGTTAGAAATAGACCAGAACGACATAAAGAACAATAACCGCACTTCTTCAAAGGACCGGCACAAGGCTCGCAGAACCAGGAAGAAAGTGAAGGATGAGAGACAGGAGACCAGTGCCAGGGATGTCAGTCCTAAAGTGTTTAAATGTACTAGCAAGACCAAGAATGGGACTAAACCAGGTGAGAATAAAAATTAACTAAAGTCGTCATAAGTAGTTGACAGATGTTTTCTTGTTAAATTTTACATGGTTCAAATACATAACTTTTACCAAATTGTACAGTACAGACATATAAAGACATGCATTCACCACAGTCAATAAACCCCCTTATATCTGTAAAGGTCTCAGGTTTATTCACTACATTTATTTTCATTAAAGTAACTATGTTTTTTTTTTTCTCTTGAAGTATAATTTTAATGTTATAATGTATGAACATCTAAAAGTTGTACTTCAATGTATAGTTTAAGCTTGTAAATTGCCAGAATGTCGGTAACTACCCAGTTTAAAACACAGTGTAACATATCCATCCTATCTCAAAGACTTCCAATACATATTCCTCTGCAATACCTTGCAAAGAGCAGTAACTCATGCAGGGTAGTCAGATATTTTGATTTAGATGTTAATCTCTGCAATTACAGATATGCATATTTAAATGATTAAATAATGTGAGATATCATTCAAATTGTTGGTAGAGATGTAACTTAAGTTCTTTTAGTAAAGTTCAGTATTAATTGAATAGAATATAAGCTTAAATTACGCAAATGGCCAAACTAACAATTACATTAGATATAATATGTATATGGGAACGATCATAATTATTAATTTATATTTAGATTTTTTTTTACATTTACAAAAAAAGACAAATGTGTTCATGACCATTAACCCTTGTGTGGTAGTCAAAGGTTCAGGTGTCCATCTCTGCAATTGTAAAGGTAGTAATTCTATGGCCACTTTTTGACACACTTGAATAAAAATTAACTAAAGTCATCATAAGTAGTTGACAGATGTTTATTTTTAAAATTTTACATGGTTAATATAACTACATAATTTTTCTCAGAATTGTACAGTACAGACATAGATAAAGACTTGCATTCACCACAGTCCCCACACCCACATGTTGACTAGATAGTCAGAACTCAATGTGTCAGTTAGTAAGCCATGTCGCCATTTACAAGCACTGACTATTACCTGTTTGGGGAACAGGTAGGTTTCCTCATGATGTTTTCCCTCACCGTAATATTCAATGCATTTCGTAAATGTATTTAATATGTATATTCAAAATATGCTCAATCAATGATAATTCTTTCCAATTTCAGCAAGACCCACAGACCTATCAGCAATGTTAGACAGTCTGGAAGCCAGCAAATCATTTCAAGAACAATACATAGACAACCCATTCTCGTCACCATCACCTCTTACGTCACCAAACGATGAACGTTTAGACCCCTTCAGTGTGAGGAGGCCAGAAAGGGTCTTTATTCAAGGCGGAGGTACATTCCAAGCGGTTTCTACTGATAGGATCTTGGGAAATAGTCAGGAAGGACAGAATGATGATAAGTTCTTAAGGTGTGTTGTCTGTGGTTTGTGACTTAGTATGTATGCCTGTTAATGGTTTCTTTCTTTGTGACATGGTGTAATATAAAAGTGATGTTCTATGTCGTTGTCAACTATAGAATGAAACAGTTGACTTTTTGTTAATCTTATTGTAGCGATTCACAACACAAACAATCATTTGATAAAAATGTATAGTATATGTTATTATGTAAAGTGCATTAACTATGGCATGGGAAAACATTTGTTAACATTGTCTTGGTTTCACAACAGGTCACTTTCTGGTTAACACATATTTGCAGTGGCCTTAAAATCAGTAACTGCAGTTATGAACGACCACCTATCTACATACCTTGCTTGCCTTAGTCCTAAATTATTAATAACTAACGGGACTTATTGCGAAAGTTTTTATATAATAAAGTTATCTTTATTAACCTGACGTTTCGGCTACGTGTGACCATGCCGTGTCTGTCGTCTGTCGTGTGTCGTTAGTTATTAATCATGAGTATAAATCGCGAATCTCTTAAAAGTATATTTAGTCCTAACCGTTTCTCTAATATTTCCAGATTTGGAGACTTCATTCCCCTGGACATAGCGCTGCTAGCCCAGAAGATGTGGCGCAGCTGGTCCCCCGCCTGCCACGGGGTGCTGGGGGGCCTGTCTCTCATGCACCTGCTGCTCATCAGCTACTCCGACGGGCTGGACGTCACCCACCTGGGCTTTCACTCGGTGGTCACTCAGCCCTATGTGGCGACTTACTACTTCTTCTGTGTGCTGTGTCTCGTGTCGGTTTTGGATCGGTTAGTATGTGTGTGTGTGTGAATAAAATGGGTGTTAAATGATAAACAGTGGTCCTGTGTGTTGAATAGAAATGTTGTCTTTAATACTTAATGGGATGTAGTAAATTAGACTAATTATATTATCTAGTTTCTTTGAGAATGTGTTGAAGGATTATAGCAATAATTGGTGTATCCATCATCTCATAATATTGAGAAAGTTTGCAGTTAAAGTTCTATTTGATTCCCAGAGCAGTTTGATACTACTATTAAGTTTTATTTATTGTCTTCTTGTGTTGTCTTCTTTATGTACTCAAATTATAACCTCAAACACTTAATATAATGTACGTTTACCTATAGATGGTTGGACAGAGCTCAATTAACCCCATTTTTTTGTTTCTTAATCTAAACTCTGACATTCACAATCCCCTAATGTAATGTAAAATAAAAAAACCAAAGCATCTTTAACCTGTTGTTGTAATAATTATAGAATTAAAGTCTAATATTCTTGATTCCCCATTTCCAGGTTAGACCCAATAAGTCTAGACCTAACCAAGGGTCTGCAGCCGTTCTTCCAGCCCATAGTCCTGGTGGTGCTGTATGCGGGGTGCCTGATAGTCTGCACGGCAGCCAGGACCTACGATGACATGATGGTGCAGCAGTATTCTCCTTACGGGAATGGAACGGGGAACTATAGTACGGTGAGTAGTGCCTATGGATATACTCCTTATAATAATGTTTATACTCATTATAAGAAGGAGTAATACCATAATAGGTAGGAGACAATAAACCAATCGATCAGTCTATTTCAGTCCACTGCTGGACGTAGGCCTCCCCAAGGTTACGCCACAAAATACGGTCACTCGTGGCCCTCAGCCAACTACTACCAGCGACCTTTCAGTCAATCGGTCCATATAGCTGGGGGGCGTCCTACACTACGTTTACCGAGACGCGGTCGCCATTCGAGAACTGCTAGGAGTAGCTAGGAGTAATACTGTAATAATAGAATTGAATTTGTCATTAAAATTAAACCATTCAAAGTTGGTATAGATCTCTTGTGTTAGCACTAAAAATAAGACTATAGTCTATTCGCGTTAAGTAAATAGTGACGTCATGATATATAGACGTTAAACTAAATGAGACGTTAGTAAATTAGAAAACAATTCACATCGACCAATTGCAGACGACGGTTGTCACGTCTCATTGGTCAAATCGTCGGGACATGATGACATCACTATTTTCTTAATGCGAATGTACTATAGTTCAATCCAAAGCTGGAACATAACTAATGGAAAATTTCGGTATCACAAAAAAATCATATTGTATTCTTTTTCAGTGTAAATGAGAAACAAATTTTACGGAGAAAGGAAACATGTCACATAGATGCTATTTGTTAGAATATAAGATAGTTATTACATGTTGAAGGCGACTTTCCTGTATGAAATATGTATATTATTTATGCACAAATTATAGACAAACACCCAAATAAAAACACTTTCACGCCCATCAATCCTTACGGGTTAGTCAGAGTTACGAGTGTTTCGGAGGTACAATTATTTATGTACTATTTTTTCTCGTTTACAGCACACAATACCATCATTTTACAACACGTGGACCCATTTTTCGATATGGAGAGCCGTGCTAGCTATTCTAGGGCTAGTGTACTTGGTGATATCGAACCCTCAGGACATCGTGTATGCTGACCTGGGCGCACTGACCCAGTACAAACAGACCTTGCCTAGTATTGGATGAAATTCGACTGAGTTTAGACTAAGTTAGGGTTTAAAAAGGCTTTATGATGTATGTGTGAGTAAAAGTATAATAAGTGTATGGTCAGCCTTTTAAGGAAGCTAAATGAATGATCATAAGTCCACCTTATTTTTTTGGTTTAATGCTTATATAAGGTTTTTTTTTGATTAAAAAAGTGAAACGATTACTATTATTTGATTACTAGTCATTTTTACCTGTTACATATTTTTTTGGTCGGAAATGTGATTTATTTTAAGTTTTATAGAAGTTGATGAAATTTACGTTATTATAAGCTCACAATATGTTAAAATGTGTTTTTTACGTTCCAGTATTCTAGCATAAGCTTGACATGTGATTTTTTTGTCATAGTTTAAGTTTTAGTTACATTTTTGTGAAAGATATTATTTGTTTTTGCAACACGTACAATTAAATATAAGATTCAATTGATTGCATTTGCTTGATTGAAGTTTGAGAATAAGTTATGAGCACCAAAGAACGAGTGATTTTATTTATAGTAATTGATTACTATATTGTATTTTTTGTTCTAGTCACAAATATTAGATTTAGTTATTAGATCTCTGATTTTGTTTGATGATCTCAAGAAATATTCATATATTTAATATTTTAAATATCTCATCTATTCTCTGAAATGTTGTTAGTATTGATATGAGTTAGCAAATAACTCAGTTATCCTTTAATCTCTTTATTTAATAAAGCTTTCCCTTTATTACCTCTAACGACTTGCTGACGAAAGGCATTTACTTAAGGTCTATTTAATGTAATCAAAGGCAGCTACTCAATATATAAGGATTGTATATAGTAAGGTACTGTAGTATAAATTACCTATTTATTCATATTTGTAACTAAATAAAACCTATCAATAGTACTTAAAATTTAGTATGAAATATATTTTATTTATTAATAGATAGTAAAAATATGAAAAATGCTATGCAGCATAATTATAATGTTATATTGTATGACATGCCTAATATTTTTAAACAATGTGAATACTTTGGGTCTATGTTCGTTTGAAATAAATTACACATTAGGACTGCTTACTATTGGTAAATAAAACATAACATACGCTTCACGACTTGTGTATACACACTCCCTTTTTATTATGGCGGGGTAGTCAGAGGCTTGAGTGCCCATCTCCGAAATTTCGAAGGCATGTTAGGTATGTGTCATTCTTGGTAAATTAAATGTTACTTAAATTCTGAAACTTAAGTTCATTGATTATCATGTCTTTGAGTGTATGTAAGGATAAGTCTATCTAGATAAAAACTGCATTTCTAAAAGTCCAAAACTACTTAACACATTTTAATTAGCAAAATATGCTTTTTCTTGTTGCCTAGCAACACTAAATAGATACCAATCTATAATTCTAATGCACTTTTGTTCTTACTTTTACTTTCGACTAGAATCGAACTGGTGACATAATTGCTGGCAAAAAAGGTGTTACGTAAGCCGGTAATCGTGAACTTTCTCCCAAAACGTCTAATGACAAATTCGCCTGTCCAATCGGAAATAAAAAGGTTCACTATAAAAAGTGTTGCGTAATCGACGTAACGAATTTTTGGGTCAGACGTTTTTTCGTGTTTTGACTGGTTTTAAAGTGATGGTATTAAGTAATTTTATGAAATGCTGTCTGGTATTGATATGAATAATAATTAGTTTGTTCAAAATGATCTATGGACATTTTAGACATTAATTCATACGTTTTTGAGTTCCAAGTTTCTATTTTCCCCTCCAGGAATGACAAAACGCATATTCATATTGAAATTGGTGGTGTTGTATCGATATGTAGCAGATTTTTTTCCAGACAATTTGAGTATAGATAAATTGGAATTCATATATAAGTAATTCGAATATTAAATTCATTTTAGTTCTGTCTGTACTTCGGTCTAAAAGAGAAAATGTTTTATTTTGTTTTATGCAGTAGTATACACCTATAATTCTTTCTTTGTAAGTCATATCATTCCTATATAATTTTCAAGGGACCATGTAATATGAATGTAGCCATATAATAGTTTTAGTTGAATTCCTATCAAAAAGTATTTTTGAAAATCCAACCTTAGGTTACAAACCATATTGTACAAACATTTCAATATATCGATAAATTATATCACTAATTTAATTAAATGAATTGAGAGCCTAATATTACTGAAATACATATTATTAATTGACGTTAATGTTCCATATGTTGATATATGAACATACAATAAAAAAAGCATGAAAGACTCCTGTGTTAGCCAGAACGGAAATTAATCCCAAGTAGCTACCTTTCTTCCTGGTACGTTGTAAGAGGCGTATAGCTAGGGCTAAATGCAATTTAATGTCTGATGGGCTAGCAACCTGTCGCCGTTATATCATATCGTTGTTCTTACAACACTGAAAGCAATGTTGAAAATGGCCGGAGAGATATTTAGTGAACGAGTATGTATCCGCACAAAAAACGTAAATAGTAGTAAATAGAGTATAAATATTATTTTATTTACATTATTGGCGTCTTTGACTCAAATTTATCAGCCTACAAATAGAATAGTTATGGAATTGCTAATGATTGTTACAAAAATTATCTGAATACGACATGCGTATTATTGAATAAACTAGAATAAATAAATAAAGCTATTTCTAAAGTTCTTGTAACTAAAACGTGTATTATATACTGCAAATATATAACTGAAGTTCACAAGTGTTTTCTCTTAATATAACCCCATTGTTCTTTCCACATTCTTTTCAATCTGTTGTTATTCTTCGTCGTTTGATCATGACCTATTTAGAATGAGATAGGTAAGTAAGAAATTATGAAAGTTTGTCCTATATCTTTTAACGATCAGTCTTACCTCTTAAATCTTTGTTGTCCGTTACGTGCTGAGCCGAAAGGCAAATAGTTAGAATGGGACTGTTACGACATGAATAAAACTAGAAACAAAAAACTTGCTTCTCAGTAGTTCCGTTGCCACTTAGCAAACAAATAAAAAGTGTCAATACTTTCACTTAGGTACTTTTAAAATGGATTTGAGTTAGACAATATGCCAAGTACACAGATGATTGCATTCTTTCTAAGTCCCAGATCAGCATATAATCTCAAAGCCAGCACAAGATTGGATACTAGGTCAAATCGAGATAACATTCATATAAACATGTCACATTTGTTCTCCATAGAATAAAATGTAAGGATACATGATCTCTTTCTATTAAAGCTTTATACGAGCTTGACAAATACAAGAAACATAGTTGACATATTCCTTCAGCCCCTTTGAGGTTCGACAGAATCTTATGGTTGTAACCCAACTTTAACTACACATAATATACACATACACATTCACGTCCTTAAATGTCAGCGAATAATATATTTTAGGTCACTTTATAGCATACATATTAGGGATGAGGTGTGATAGCCACCCGGGTTATAGAATATTAGTAACACGTATTACATCACCATACAGATTCCATCTCCCAGTCCTTACGCTATTTAATAAACTGTTAAGAAAGACATCTAATTAGTTAGTAGTCTTACTTCCCATATCAACACGGAACCTTCACGTATGTAGATTCAAGTTATACCATCAATACTGATCGCGTGACTTAGTATCTCCAACACCATGTGTTTATAGCAAAACAATGGCACTCTCTAGAACTTTGGGTCACAGTAACTCGGTGAGCTGCCAACCTCAATGGGGATCATTAAAACTGCATCACAACGTGATATTAGTTGCATAACAGGTGCCGGCACAGACTACGCTAGGAAGTGGAAATATGCGGTAGGTAATATGCAGCGAGTGTCAAGTGCTGGGTGTTTGAATTTAATGTAGTTAGGTGTCTTTCTTCTTAGTACGACGTAAAGACTGAACTATCAGGGTGATTTTTGTTATTATCTTTGTTATTCTAAAGAGACCATTTCAGAGAAAACTTTTCTGCGTCATCACTATTTGTATGATTTTAAAGAGAAATTAAGGTTCTTTCTACCTAGTTGAGGATTGCGTACTTAATATCTATGTTTAATATTCAAGTCCAAATTCTTTATTTACCAAAACCGAAGATATTACAATAAATATATACCCGTATGTATACGTTAAAGGGCACAATATCATTATCGTTTTTAGGATAAGCAGTGCAAATGAAGATGGAATTTTTAGCTCTTTCAAAATATGAATAATAAACAATTGTTCAAAATAAACTAAAAATACCATTCAAATCTTAGTAGTCTCTCCCAATACGCTTTAAAAAAAGCAAGCTTAGTCCATTCAACCCCTATTAAAGTAAACTTCAAAACACTTCTTTTCCTAACCTCTGTTCTTACTGTACGTATGTGTATTTCCCTACACTGTGCATAGACCTTAAGGCCGTGGAAATTTATTTGTCGGCCACAAGTTGTGTAAGCGGTGAGAGTGTGAAGCTGGTACCTTTCACTTGAGCCGAGCGATGGGATGGCACTCGGACCCTTTGAGGAGATGTATGGAGAAAAAAGCCTCTTCAATTGTGGGTCAATGGGCAAAAGTAATAAACAGAGCTATGTTAATATAATAGGGTTATGGAATGGAAAATGAAGCTTTGTAATGTGATAGTTTTGGAAAAGTATAGCACGTGAAGTTATTTCCTGATTAATTCCAAGAGGTAACAAAGGGACAAGGGATAAATAAGAATAAGCGAGTAATAGGTATTATACTTGTGACGATATAAATGACAGACGTAATAGCTATCAAGGTTTTATCTACTCTAGTAGGAATATAAGTACCTATGGGATACTTTTAGAGTTCATGTTTAAATTGCCACCACTGGTAACAGAATCCGGAAACTTACAATTAGCGTTTCAGTGTTTAACGCCGCATCTCTTACACACTCGGTGGTTATAGGTAGTTCTAACATCACCCTTTTACAATAAATGTCATCTACCTAACCGTCATATGTTACATTGGGCCAACATACACATATTTCGTCAATTTGCGTGTCTACAATAATATTACTAATTAATTTATCTTACATTATTAATCAACACGTAGCTAAATGTGACAAAAGATTCCTTAGTAGCTGTTGACCTGGGTATATTACAATATTGTGTCTTCTACTTCGTAAAAAACCTTTCTTAACCCTTTACTCCTTTCCATTGCTGGTTTTCCCCAAGGGGTTTAAACCATTGATTTCGCAGACTGATTAATGGATAGTTTACTTACTAGTCCCCGTCGTACCCAACCACTTATTTTGAGACAGGACAATCTTTTTCCAACCTTATTTGGAGTTTCGATTTAGTTTTTGGATAACGTTTTATAATAAGATTCTAAGTCTGTCAACCATTGACCTAGGAGGTAAGTTAAAAACAAGCAATACGGACACATTTATATGTGTTACCTTACATTATACAAATTTATTTTACCTAGTACAAAGTTATTGCTATTTTAATGAGATTTTCTTAAGTTGTGGCAACATGGTAGGTGGTGTTCTTTCAAGCACTATACAAGGAATAATTCCTTCAATACAAAAATGGAGTACTCAGTATATTACTAAATAAACTACGTACAAATATTTTAACTTACACTTGACACAGGCTCAGCCAGGGTGGTTTCTTCGTCAATTAAATCCTTATTAATTGCATTCCTTAACAAACAAGTCAGCTGAGTAACCAAGCAATTTCGAGGAGAAACCTGAGTATGAGGAAAAAGCACACAATTTTTCATTCTTCAATTAACCAGTCTCTCGGAATTTGATGAGTGACGAGCCATCATGGCGTCTTAATTATCCAAGAGTGAATTTTGGGCAAGTTCTGTCGAGAGAATCGTGACGAGATGAATGAACCTTTTTAAGCACATATTCACATAATAATATTCATACAGCCTTTGAGGAAAAGTTGTTCTTTGATCCTGGAAAACTCATTTAGAATCATATGTTCTATTTTGGACCAATAAATATCATTGAGAGAGCGATCGATGATATTCATTCGTGGTCGTTGTTTAAATAAGAATAAATAGAATTGAGTTTTCGCGATCTGTGTTGTCAAGGAAAAACATCGTGTAAACCGCTACTTATTGCTTCGTATTGTCTTTTCCGGGCCTATTCTTTTAGGGTGGACAGAACCTTGGAGACATAACATATCGTGCAAGCACGTTTATTGTAATCCACTATAGTTCGACATTTTGTATATGCGAGGAAGTTTAATCAATATGATACAGTAGGTTTCCGAATTCTTTGTCCCAACTATAGAGCCATATTCATGCGCTTACACATACTGTTCAAATATTCATAAACAAGTTTGTAATTTGTATACAGTTGTTAATGTACTACTAAAGATAGTTTCGAGGTGGCGGAGAAAGTTTTAAACGAAAATCAGCTATGAATAATGGGCGGCGCTGCCATCACAATGGTCTATGTATTAACTTTTACTTGCGTATTTACATGACAAATAAATACCAAAGACTGACCGTATACATTCTTCTGCAACTATAAAACATTCATTTTTTGTCGTCTCTAGAATTGTTATGGTTGAAAACATCGTGAGGAAAAAAGCCTTTTCCCATTTTTCAAATAGGTTAAAATTAGTACCTACATATATACGGGGACATACCGACGTTACTTTAGGTACTGTTTACATACATATGTATATATCCATCACTTCCTTTAAACTCTTTTGGAGTGGACAGAACCAGGGAGACATGAGAACATTTTCCATGACACTTTTTGCATAAATTAAGGGAATGTGATGTCTTATGGAACAATGGCAACATGATACTAGCTCATCGCTCAACAGATTTCATTCACCTATGGTCGTCTCCTACGGCATGCTGGGATGAACGGCAACTGGTTAGCATTCTTTTACGAGTTTGACTATGGAATAATGTTTTTAAGGTCAAAAGTAAGTTTCGAATGACTAAAGACTGTGGACATTGGATACTCAATCTGAGGTCTGACTACCTCAAAAAGGTTCACAATGCAAATATATGTTATTTTAATATAACATACACCTTTTGACTTATAAGGATGTTTTCCCTTACACCTAATACAACGACAGAACCTTGGAGATACGATAATATCTCCAAGATCACTTTTAGCCCCTTTCCCTTCCCTTTTCGACAAGATAAGAGGTCAACGTTTACATTAGACTCTAAAATGGACAATAAGTGAGAAACTTTCTTAATGTTAAGTAAAAATGTATGTTTCATTAGGAACCAACTTGCGAATGCAACTAAAACACTTTTCGTGTTTGCCAACTGAGTTGTCAAAGGAAGTGTGCTGGGAAAGGTAAATTCAAAGGCAAATATGCTTTTAAACTACAAAGCCTTTGTACTTTTTGACGACCTGTTTGGTTTCTACTATTCAATATCAATATAAAGTACCTTACTTTTGTCAATAAGACGAAGGTATGACAGTCTAAAGGAGATATAATGAAAAAGGGTGATGGTAGACGTATCTATAACCGGCGAATATGTATGAAGAGTTGAATGGATCTTATTAATCAAAAATAAATTGGAATCCGTGATATCTATCTATAGTAATATGCACTCGTATGTACAATTATTTATTCTTTTCAACTAACTTGTTGGTTTAACTGTGTACTAATTACTCTGGATACATAAGTACTATGTTTTATCAGATAGTGAATGCTATAGGTTATGATTATATCGCTGTTTACAAATACTGAGCACTAATTAAGAGGCTTAAGTAGGATTTTTTCATCACCTAATAAAAAACAATATGAAATAAAGTTTTTGAACATGATTTATGAGGATGGATGATGGAAGATTGATCACAGTTATGTATGGGTGAGTCTGTTCATACCGGAATGTCGTAGGAGGTGACTATGGGACTAGAGGCCAATGGAATTTGTTAGGCGATGGGCTAGCAACTGGTTACCAATATTTCATATAACATCAGAACCTTAATTTTCATGGTATAAATTGACCTTGTAAATATTATCGTCTCCAAGGTTCTGTCCAACCCGAAAAGGATTAGAGGACGTGAATGCATGTATATATATGTATGGGCGAGTTGGAAGAACAGTTCTGTAGGGATCGTCTAGTAATAAGTTTGACCTTAACAACTGTTTGAATGTGACAAAACGTTCATTAAAATTTAAGGGACCAACGTAGTTATGTTGTATTACTTTTTATACCAATATTCATGATCTTACATTTGAAGTGTTGTCCTCTTGAAGTACTATGACACACTTACATCCACATGCTTAGTACAAGTATACTTTTACTATCGCAACCCTTGACTTTCGATCGATTTGATCCACTGTGTCGGAGGCTGTGATCTTTACTTTCTCGGCCGCGAGGTGCGCAGGCGCAGTCCGTGCCCGAAGCTCGCTTCGAAACCTTCGTCGCAGGCTGTAGCGCGTCGCTGACTATTGTTTATGACTATTACAAGTTGCAGTGGAGTGTGTTCGATGATTTGACAGTGTGGTTGAGGATTAGGTAAGAACTTTTCTGAATTATTTAAAAGAGAATATGAATTATATTTGCTAATAAAAAATGTTTAGGTATTTGTTAAAAATTGCATAGAATTAGTCGTTGATGTTATGGTAATTAATAAATGATGTTTTTTAACTATTCCAATGCCTGTTTCATAAAATTAGTAGGTAATTAATATTTTTTATAACTAAATTAATGTTATAGAAATATCTAATAGTTATACTAAACTTATGCCACTTGATCTTAATTTTTTTTTTAGGATGGCTCTTAAACACAGATCTTATGTTAATTCGTAGCAATCTATTGTGAAGTCGCTTTGTTAATTTGACTACACAATTTTCAAAGCTTTAATCTCATAATTGCTATTTATTAATAAAAGTTAACCTACATTTATGTATGTTTAATATTTACATGTTAAAAGAGTAAAGAGAACCGTAAATCAAATAAGACCTTTCAATTAAACTTAATATGAATATCACATAAACCACCATAATTAATACTAACCCTTGCAATGTAGGACAGTTTATTAATAATTAAGTCGTTATCGCTAGAACATCATTACTCTTTCAAAACCCAAATTTTACTTATCCGAATTGATCTTTTTATATACTTACCAGTAAGAGTGATAGGTATTTTTCTCACTAAGTATTTATCTCACCTAACTTATAATTACTTGTTCGTCTAAGATGGTCCCAATTTAGAGACTTACTACACCCAGCATTTCTTAACTTCAGTTACTGAACGAGAATCCGTGTATCGTATTTTATATGACCTATATTTATCTATCCATATGTATCCCGTTTTAGTTTGTGACTTGATTAGAATAGAACTAGCTGCCTATCTGTTGAGTACGCTACAAGAATCGACTGAGGTATCGAGTGCTTACAGCTATTTTTTTATAGATGGGTTGATAACTCTTCAGTTACGTAGTATTTGTCCTGAAGTTGCGTATAGGGTATAATAGCCCATAGTTGGGCGTCTTATCCAATGTTCTGTTCACTCCTTCAGATATTATCGTCGTAATGCTTATGTATGTTAGCGTACGTTGAAATTGATTGCAACTGTACAGTTCAATATATTACGTTGAGATTAAAACGGTAAATAAAATTATTTATGAAGATACCGGTACAGAAAATTACACAGTGACATACATATATATAATTATGATTAACATACATACCGTTTGTGCAAGTATATTGTTCGGGTATACGATTTTGAATCCTAGGATCTAGAATTGAACACCAGGACTTTATTAGGTGTTCATGGCGACCAATAACTTTTGGAAGTTAGTTAGAGGTCTGCGTGTTTATTTCCGGAATCGCGTAATGGGATGTGAATTACATCGAACTTAATTATGTTTTAAGATTATTTTTTTTAATAAATTATGAACGCCTGCATTTTCCTAATAACACTTTCCTTATTAATGGAAAACCATGTTAGGGTACAGCATGTGTATATACGGACTATCTGGTGTGATTAAAAGTTCATAGTCGTATGTAAGGTAAGGGAAAACATCGTGAGGGAACCTACCTGTTACCCAAACAGGTAATAGCCAGTGCTTGTATGACTATCTGGTCAATACGCGACCCAACGTAGAAGCACTACCATGGAAGCACCACCTCCACCATTGCGGATGCGGAGATCGACATCTGAAACCTTTGACTATCCCGCATGGGTGCATGGCCATGAAAGCGATTGCATTGTCTTCTTTCTAAATTTGAGTTATGAACATTAACTATCCATTTATTAACTAAATACAAAGACCAATGTTACTTGCGGAGGCTTGAAGCGCTTTTATCTCAATCACTTAACGCCCACTAGATAGGTAGTGTCTAATGGGACAGGTGGTATTATATAGTCATTCGTAAATACTGACTCTTAATAACTCATCATCACGCTGCCCTTATGCCAATTAGTTGGGATCGGTGCATGTATTTAGCTTCCATACTCTTCTATCAGCGGTCAATTCTGCAGCCACTCTTTTTTTTTAATATATTTTTTATCCACACATTTGTTTTTCAGCCTACTTCTTCCAATTACTTGCTATAAACATTATACGGGTATTTCAACAGGATGATTTTGCCTTTACCTTAACCAATACAACGTGATCAGTCATATAGATGGATATGCAAAATCAAAGAAAATTTTTCTCGTAACGTTTGATAGTAAATTGATTTATTATATCTGCAATTAATCAAATTATGTTAATAGCTTTCTTTTGTGAATAATTTTACTTAATTTATAGTAATGAATTTTAAGTTGTATTAATACGCAAAATTATGTACATATTTATAAATATCTACATATATTACTGATAAATCTCGCAATTTTCTTACATGTGGGGTAGGGAGAGACTACGGATTTTTATTATTTTCGATTCTGAGCGAATACTCACGTTTTATTGTTAACGAATACCTTTACGTAATTCTAACGTTCTACTCCTTTACTACTATGTTATTATATTATATGATTGAGCGATATACGTTTCAAGACCACAGCCCCTATGTAACCCCCCTTCCACTATCCACTTCCTCTGTCATCCGCATAACAACGCAAATCATCGAAGCAAGCCTTTCACAACCCTACAAAATAACCCTCTTTTAAACCGCAACATTCCCATATTAAAACTATTCAAATCTCTTTCATAAATTTCCGCTATCTTAACTATCCATATTTACTTATAGTTTAATGAAAATTTTAGGTGATACTAGTATTGAAATTACTATAATCATCATCAATAATTCGAACTCGTGTCATTATACCCCTTAATCTCTTTTAACATGTACACTAAGGTCACTTACTACACTCAAAAACAACCAAAATAAATACAACAGAATTCCTTCCAGAATTCCCCGATTAGCACACTCAGCAGTAATAAAGAATTAATCAATATCTGTAAACAATTATTGCCCCGTACTATACTGTCCAAAAGTGTTACGGTAAAAAAAAAACGATTAAATTGTATTGCATTATTGTGAGGAAACTATAGCTAATTATCTATCATATACTATCCTAAACGTTAATTGTCAAGTCACAACATTGACATTAATGTCTTACCAACTACCTTTCCTCCTGGTATGTCGAAAAATGCAACTAAGAGATTAGGAATAAATAAGTCAATTTAAAATATGGTCCATAAAAGTCTAATCTCTTTGCACATCAACAGTATCGCAATCCCGGTAAACAGTAGCCAAAGCTTAAAATCATCTCAGAGATATTGTTTATTCAAAACTCTATCCATCCCGAAAGGGACAGGCTATCTACCATCACTACGTATAAGCATTGAATACTTATTGCATATCGAGCGAAAAGTAGGCTTACACGTAAAACATGGTTTTATAACTGTGAAGCCTATAACTGTTACAGAAATATTGATGTCATCATTATAGACCGTTTCGCCGCTACGGGGAAGTACTGCAAGTTTTATGCCATGCTAATGCGATAATGACATGCAGATCATATGAAACTAAAATTATTTTATAAAATATAAATTAAAAATATTGAGAATTTCTCAAATATCTATTGATGACACTAATAAATATCTAGTTACAACTTTTACTAGTTTTTCAATTAACAATATTATTTCGAAAACTAGCACTTTCGCACCCGCGTGTACACTCGCATCTCAATACGGAAAACGAGTTATGTCGCAATTCGGCGAAGCAAGTCGACCTCCACAAAACCAGTTTCACTTGAACCCTAGTCCACGTTAGTTGGTTCCTTATCAGAGGTCTCGGAGCTGTGGTGTTGGTAAACGGAACGTGGCACAAAGTAGGCTTTCTCTCACTGCTGGGTAACATTTGTACCACTTCCTCGTGGCCACTTTCACTACGCTTGTACTTGTTACGTACGCACAAGTAACCTACTCGCCCCCAACCTGTTTAAGCGGAGATGACGCGCCTCTGAATCTGGTTTATGGTAATCAATATTACTGCAGATTAGGTTATGTAAACCGACCGGGTTTTGTGGAAAATTGAGATATGATACTCGCTTACCTCATTCAGTTCACACTTTGTCAGTTTAGAATTGAACACATAGAAATATGTCACAGAAACTAAAAACTTTAGTAATAAAAATCTTCTTTGCCTATTTCAGTTCTAAATGGCAAATAATCTTAAACTTTTCAATCGTTTGTGTTATTTTATGTTTATCTTATGAATGACAGGGGGTTAGCCCCTCTCTCCTGATAATAACATTAAATTGGATGTTAGAATTTTATTGAACATCGGGCAAACAAACATATGTATAATATTTATAATAAAATATGTACGTGATTTTTGGTGAATTCTAGAAATTCTTATTTACGAATAGTGGAAAATTTACGCAACTTCCTCATTAACGGCTTGATTTGCGATGTCTAAAGCATATTTTTCTTATATCTGTACCGATGTTAAGCACCGTTTAGTTCAGTTAGTAACTGCTATATCGGTAACTAAGTGAGTGATCAATTTTCAGTTTCAGCGAATGAAAACCAATCCCTCTGGCTAGCTATTAGTCAGTATAACGCAACCTCACTCCATACCACGTTACTGGCTATCTAGTGCAACATTCAAATAGATGTAGCGGGATCAATCCACCTGACAATACGCACGTAGCTTTCCAACACTCGAACCAAACACTCGAAGGTATTCACCAGGGCTAGTTCAATTGATTCGTGTTTATAAAAGATGAGAAAGTTCTAGAAAGTGCCGCTATCCGATGAAAGAACGATGACTAGACGATTCATCATACTTAATTTTGATAACCTAAAAACGCAAGTTCAATGAAAGTCATGTGATGTGGAATTGCATGCCGAATAAGGAAAGGCCACTTCATTGGATTTAATAAGAATTTTATCGACAAGTAGCGGTGTTTGGGTACTTGGGACCTGTATGGAAACCACCAGCTGTCGTGATCTGTGCATATTGTAGTGAAAGAATAAAAACTAGGTGTATTTTAGTTATGGATGGCTAGAAACTAGTATTATTTTAAGCTAAATTGATTAATAAATTGACTACTATTAGTTATACTTCTGTCCTTACTTCATTTTTCTATCAGAGATTACGAACGTATATATTTAGGTAAAATGCACGTATAACAAACTGCGTCACAAATTTGCGATCAAAAAGATGTAGTGATTAAGATAGGGTGGAGCGCGCTTCAATGATTCAGAAACGTCATAGGGTGGGTTCATATCAGATTGATTGAATGTCAAAGATCCATTTTGAGTTACTGAGCCTGATGGTTCTCAGTATAAGGTAACACGTAGAAATAAGCGAAGGGTTGATAAAAGAGTAGGTAATACTTTTGTACTATGTTTTCAAGACCTCTAAACTCTGTGGAAGACAATAAATATTTACTTTTGAAGTATTAATGATATATTTTACATTAACTGATATTCATAGTGAGGAGTATTACTACCACGATGTTATATGCTACGTCTCTCTCTTAATCTATCAAAATAATCTTTATTATTTTAAGTCAAGGATTGTTTAGGCAGCAACGTATGATCCAAACCCTAAATCATGTCTTGTTTCATTATTTATATGAGTCGGAAATCGAACCTAGCAACTCAAGTTCGTGAATTACTAATGACCCGTGAACTAAGATATTTATTTAACCTACGTCATGTGTGTAAGCTTACGGTACAGAAAAGTTCATATCATTCTGTTTAATTCCAAAGTTTCTCAGTTTAAATAACGGACTGATAGGTAATGATCAATTCAGTGACTTGTGTAAAGTGGGTTCAATGAACTGATGTAGAAATACCTATATTCGATTCTTGGTTCATTCCATGCATTCATGAAAAAATGGTCCAGGAACTATAAATTACAACTATAAGAGAAAACTGCCCATTCTTTGGAATAGGCAATAGGCAGTATCTTTTCACGATAATGTTGCTACATTGTACCTTGAGTGCTGACTATTTACTTGATATGGTTATAAATTACTTATAATATATAACCTTTCTGCAGTTGAGGGGATAACACTTTTATATCTGATTACTCCGCAAAGAATTATTCTTTTACGTTTATCGACAGTCGATCGGCGACGAAATAATCTCTTCAGTACTTATGACATATAATAGCTGTATTGGAAACAAGATGCAGCCTTTCGATATTTAAATGTTACCTGCTAACAACGTAATCTTTGTTTGTTTCAGAGTGCAACTAGTATGGACAATATGACGACGGTGGTGCTAAACACGACTCAGGGGCTCATCAAGGAGACTTACGACTACTATGTGTGGACCCTCTCACTTTCTGGTGAGTCCATTTATGAATAATAATACATACTTACTCTCTTTGGCCCATTCTGGTTTAAGAAGATCGTAATTAATTACTTATTTAACAAACTACAATTAATTATGTACAAAGTAAACATAAACATAAAAAAAACTTAATCTAACAAAAAGTAAATATTTACTTAGCGCCACTAGTGTCCTGAATTGGAGCACCTAGAAGCAAAAGCACACTAGCAGCGTTGCCCCGTTGGTTAGATAGCTTAAGAAGTAAATGCAACACTTTTATAATAATTGTCCCTTGTCAGTTTCGTACGTAAAAAAGCTAATTATTTGCCTTTTCTTAGATAAACTTATTGAATGTAAGTAAGATGTCAATATAACACATTAAGTGATGAACCTGTATTCAATATGTTATCAATACATGGCCCAAAATTCCATATAAATGCATACGGTACCCGAAAAGATGTCATGCTTTCATAATTCTGTCAATCTTGAAAGAAATTAAATGTCGTGAGTGTGCGTATGTTTAGGCAGGTGTGTCATCCGCATTAACAATCGAAACGCAAAAGGCTGTAAGCTTCTTAGAACAGCCTTTCCACCTAAAAGCATAACAGAGGAGTAAACTCTCTCAAACCACTTTAACTAACAGTTGCTTTTGACAATCCTTTGGAAGTGGCTAAAGCTGCGTTCACACGTTTAAAACTGTCCTTTGAAATGCACTTTACGTAGTTGGTTGTCAGAGCTTATAAATGGCGACACTGCTAACCTGGCACATTATGTGATATTTGGTTAACATACGAGTATGTAGCAACTTAATTCTAACTCCACAATTTCAGATATGTACACATAGATCTCAGTCAACCTCCGCAAGTGATTAGAATGGTCGCGAATTTACTTTTTATTTTATTTCAAGTCATTTTGTTAATTACTAGGTGGAAAGAACATTGGATATCTCACGTGTCACGTGGTTTAGCATTAGTATGGAAATCACAATGGCATGACTATAGATTTTTTTATATTATGACAGGTTTTAAGCCTATTAGCTATATTATTCAATTTACCCTTAGTCCCATAGTCACCTTAGAAGTAAGGCAACAAGTAGAAACGATAGGTTACAAGTTGATCTCATTGCTATATTCGCCCGTGTAAACACAGCTTTAGTTTCAACAGAAATCTTAACGATTCTTATCTTTGTTTCAATGCAAACCACTGGGAAATTTCCACGAAATAAGTGTAGTAAATACAAAATAATTCAAAGCATTTAAGATTTGTATTTATATTGGTAAACACCTTTTAACTCTTAATATACAATTGCAATTCATAATCTTTTAAGAGTCAACAAATTGAGAAGTTATAAAGAATCGTTTTTTAGTTTAATGTTTGTCAGAATTTTTTAATAATTTTGATGGTAACCCATTACAGAAATAACTAAATTTTCCTTAACCATTTATTAATTTCCGAGTTGCAAAAAGCTTATATCGTTCTCCAAGTATCATTTAAACTTCTTTTGCACCAAAAGATTTTAAGGTACCATCATTCACACAATAGCAAAACACTCTAAACATCATTCAGTTAATAGAGCCCTATTGCTCCTTTGATTGAGCAAACATCGCAGTTGTGAGATTGATTGTACTTTTCAAGAGCAATTTGAGTGTTTGTTCGAAATTGGTTTTGACGAACCCCTTTAGGGGATGAGGTTTATCAGTTCAATTGTTAAGCTCTTGTTTGATTCCTCTAATTGACTCTGAAGCTTTGGGAATAATATCTATTACACAAGAGGTATTAATATTTCATCAAGCTTTTGGTTCATGTTCATGAGTACACTTAAGTATTTAAAAATAGTATAAATAACATTAACTAGATTTACTATTCTGGCATAAAGTTGAATAAGGCCTGGATACAACCTGTTACAAATATTCCATGGGAGATTTTATCACAAATTATCTAGTTATGCTAATAGTGACCAAGGAGATGTTTTTTTCTCTGAAATTCTATCCATCCTAAAAGATTCAGAGACATATAATCATATGTATGATGCATTTCCGTGGATCTCCAGTCAGGAAAAATTAGGAATATATTCAGATACTTAGCAATTTATTTATGTACCAGACTATTTCTGTTGTACGGACCAGATCTCTGCATAATAAAAGAACCTAAATGGATTAAGAAAGAGTCTATTTAATTAACTTCCCTTTTGGGTCTGGAAAATACGTATAGCCTTTTCTTATGTCGTAAAACGTAATCATGTCTCTACTTGATAGATATCAGTAGATATCGTTCAGTAAATGAATTCCTACTGCTAGATTAATGTAACTGTTTATTTTATATTCAACATCAGTACACCGCGACATAGTACACCGATTTTCTCGTTTTAATGACTGTATGGTGATCAGTGCATTCAATGCTGCAAAGATATGAAAATTGTTTGGAATTTTAGCTAGCAACCTCTCATGATTGTTACATACGAATGCTTCCTAATATTAATGCTAAAAGCTACCAGAGAGATATAATATCTCCGTAGTTCTGCCTTTCTTGAAGTGTTATACATAAAAGTATTTGTACTATAATATATTTCCTTTTCACAGACAACCGAACCAAAGGCTGGCCTCTAGTCGACTCCCCGGTCCCCACCGTCATATACACGCTGCTCTACCTCTTCATAGTATGGGTAGGGCCCAAGCTCATGAGAAACCGGGAGCCCTTCAAGCTGACCTGGCTCCTGGTGCCTTACAACCTGGCCATGGCAGCGCTGAACGCCTACATAGCCGTGAGACTGCTCACCGCGTCTTTCCGGCTGCGGTACAGCTACATCTGCGAGCCGTGTCGACAACGGTATCATCCGGATGAGTTGCAGGTTAGTAAAAGCTTATACAAGACTAATATATACTTGCAAGACGAAGGATAGTCAGAGGCTTGCTTGCATATCTACGGTTAACCCGATATACAGTTCCAGATGTAACAGGTGGTAAATCATGTCACGGCGTAAAAGCGTTATTACCTGTAGGTTTCTTGTCGAAGTTTTTCCTGAGGGTATTTGGTGCATTAGAATAATCTAGTTTATACATTACATACATTTCTAAATCATTATGCCATCGGGGTAGTGAGATGTTATGTATTTTTGAAGTATATGTCATTTTTGACCATATGAATTTTTCACCTGTGAGTGAGCATCCAATATCACAAACCAGAATTTATTTCATACATAAATAAACTCGTGTATAATTTTTAGATATTAAACACGAAATACTCCATAAATTATACTTTAAGAAATAATGACTTTTGTAGCTTATGAAAATCTGTTCTGGGGAGAATAAAATTGAGGAAGCTTAAATGAAAAAGACCTAAAATTAATTGAAGAGGATTATGTCTTAATCATTCAATCAATCCAGAATGTCAAACTTGGAAAAGAAGTTAAACTTTTTTGACATATTTTTTATCTCTTAATATTGCAAGCTAAAGTTGTCCCTTGAACTTAATTAGAATAACTGTCTTTCTTCTCTCCATTTCACTCGAAAGCTTGTTCATTAAAACGTTTATTGCTGGAGACAGATAACCAATAATGTTTTCTTAGAAATGTGCATTCAATCTACGCCTGCGTAATAGGCAGGCTAATAACTATTACAGTTGATAATTACTACAGACATAGTTAGTATTCTCTGCATTTATGTTCCGCATAACCACCTATTGTTCAACTCTTAAAGAGGTAGTCAAACACGTATTTATCACTTCTTGTGTTCAAGAGAAAGTTGTAAGCAGATGTCAACTAAGAGCCATTAGTGCTTTGCTTGTAACCATTTTGACTAATGGTGGAACTTGGCCAGACATTTAGTATTTATGATGCTGTCTAACAATACTAATATATATTAGTCAAATCCTCATATTGCTTTGTAGTGGAAACATCTCCTTGTTTACCTTTAACACAGCTATCCAAAGTATAAAGGATTAGATATAGCTGTTCGGTGACAGGTTGCTAGCCTATCAAAAACGCATTTACTTGTGTTAGATAACTAATTGCGCATACATCACACCCGTTTCCATGTGGAGGTGGATAATTGTTAAAGTCCTAATAAACCACTCTTGTTTCATAGTCACTTCTACTTACGTACTAGATACTTGTAACATCATGTTGCATTTTGATAATTTTATGCAATCTTAGAAATAAAGTAGTACCTGACATGTCACGTAGTCGGTTCATTTGACAAAATAGTTATTTCAACACAAAAGACTGGCTCTACAGTACACGTACATTTTAGGAGCTATTTCTGCTCTACAATAGAAATATTTTGTGAAAATATTTGCTATTTTTTGTGCAATCTCAGTGAAATATTTTTGTGAATACTGGCAGTTCTAGATTAAAGTTACGTGCCACCTGAACTGAACATTGTAGTCTAGTTTCGTCAAACGTTTTGCAAAAGGCACAATATTTTATTTTGTATATTTTTGAGGTAAAAGGTATCGATTCGTGGTTTTTGTGTTTATTTTGAGTCAGAATGTCTTGCCTTGTTATTAAGTGGTATTTTTAATGAAATACACGGACTCTAGTTCCGTTAATTATGATGGGCTGGGCAGATCCTCAATCTTAGTTTTTTAATATAATATCTATCACCTTCTTCTTTAATAACAGTATTTGCATAAAGTGGGATAATGCATTAATGAACATACGTAATAGATTAGCCCATCGCTAAATAGACTACTCATCTAATTAATATCTCAAGTCCCCATTAACAACATGTTGCTTTCATAACGTCAATAACAAAATATCAGCAAAATTTAAGTAAGGAATAAATCTACTGTTATATAGAAATATAAAAAAAAATAAGCATATTAATTTACTATAAGTAAACTTATTCTCAGCACGTGATCTTGCATGTATTTTACATGCACTCATACTCGTATATAATTATTATTAACACTCGCGATTTGTACTCATTACTTACTATATGGGACCGGGTCGTGTCACAATGAAATTAAATAAAGATACCATTATACCACCCGACATTATACATTACATCACGCTCGTTTTCCTATATAGCATGATTATATGTCTAAAAACGCCACGTTTGATTCCAGATAGCAGACGCAGTGTGGTGGTACTACTTCTCGAAGCTGCTGGAGTTCTGCGACACGTTCTTCTTCATCCTGCGGAAGAAGGAGGAGCAGCTGACCTTCCTGCACGTCTACCACCACTCCACCATGTTCTCCTTCTGGTGGATCGGCATCAAATGGGTTCCTAGTGGATCTAGTGAGTGCACACACCTTAGTCACTAGTACTCTTTATAGTAGTTACCAAATATTGCTGCATAAATAAAAAAATACGTAAGGAAAGCTATCAATAGAAGAACATGACTATACATACATATTTTCTGATAGGTAATCAGTGACTATGAAGTACGAACTCCGGCCATATGGCGAAAATAGTCGATTGATTCAAATATCCTTTGATTAATCTGAAATTTAAAATAGAGAAAACCTGCCTATGTTCCCGGTTTTCACGAAGAAAACTATGAGGCTAGATATAATCTGTTAGGTACTCGCAATCTACTATATAATTAATAAATAATTAACTTTAAAAAGATTTATGATCCATGTCACTAATATTCTTCTTCAATCCTATTACGGTGACGATAGTGTTATTAAAAAATCAAGATTTTCGACGTAGCTCAGTGGTTTGGGGCTTGGCTCTGTATCATTGGGTACAGGGTTCAAATCCCGTTTGAGCATGTACCAATGGAAATGAAGTTTAATGAATTTCTATGTACATTTTCGTAATAAAAACACATTTACGAAATGCATAGAATTATACGGTGAGGGAAAACATCGTGAGGAAACCTACCTGTTCGTCCAACAGGTAATAGTTAGTGCTTGTAAATGGCGACATGGCTGACCACCTGTCACCTTGAGTATTCACTATCTGGTTAACACGTGGGTTCGAGGTATCCATAGAATTACTACCTTCGCAATTGCGGAGATGGAAACCTGAACCTCTGACTACCCCGCAAGGGTTAATCGAATGCGTTTGTTTGTTTGTTTTGTAATTATATCTGACACTAGCTCAAAATCCTATCTTATCTTAAACACTTGGCCTTCCTAACCCTCTCATACGTTGACAGCCTTCCTCCCAGCCATGGTGAACAGCGGCATCCACGTGCTCATGTACACGTACTACGGCCTCTCCGTGTTCGGCCCCTCCGTCAGCAAGTTCCTCTGGTGGAAGAAGTACCTCACTATCCTGCAACTGGTGAGTTTTGTGCTTAGAGTTTAAGTATGAAGGACACAGATGATCCTACAATTGGTGACCCCGACGTGATAAATAAAATAAATAAATCACTTATGGGAACATACGTAGACTTAATCACAGGATTCGAAATTGTATGGATTAAAGCAAAGGTAGTGTGCTAAGACTTAAAGAAATGCGAATCAACTTACTAATTACATGTTTAAAACAAATGGTGAAAGTAAAGTGTGACTAGAATTTAGGGACTGTATCATTTTAAAATCTTTGTTTTTAGTTATACCATATCCAAAAGAATTTTTGTTAATCTTTGTACACCTGACTGTATAAGCTATCCGCTTCCTGCCTGATGCTTGCAACGTCTATCTATCCGTTAACTTAACTTAAAATAGAACACACATTTTTATATCTGTACATGTTGTTCCAGATCCAGTTCACGTGCGCGCTGATCCTGGGCGTGAACGGCATCCGCACGGGCTGCGAGTTCCCCCTCTGGATGCACTACGTCCTCATCTTCTACATGATCTCCTTCATCGTGCTCTTCGGCAACTTCTACATGAAGGCCTACCTTGCCAAGGTACGTAAAAACAACATACATACATAAGTACATACATATAACATACATACATACATAAGTACAAGTTTGTTGTTGTTTGTTGTATAAATACGTATAAACATTCTTCTCAGGGCGGGTGTATGCAGCGTTAATAGAAAAGCCTATATGGGTAGTGTTAGTATGACCCTCCGAAGGAGCTTTTAAAAAAAAGACTTTTTGTTTCCGAACCCGTTTATTTGGGTTGCGCTCACGGCAAGTGTTAATACAAGACTAATTGAATTGCGCTAGGTTGGACTTATATATTATAATATAATTGCTAACCTAAGAGCTTTAACCATACACATTTATATCGTAACAGTAGGATAATTGGTGTTAGAGAAGCTAAGGAGTTCTGTCAGGATTGTTGTTCCAGGTGGTGATCGATAGTCTCTGCCTATCCCCTGAGGGACGTAGAGGCGTCAATATTTTTGTATATATATACCTTCGTGTATAGATGAATATATAATATATATTCATCTATACACAAATTTACGTAATTTATTACATTTGAAAGAGGAAACAATTGTGATAGGTTTTGTTGTCGCCGTGGAAATAATTTTATTTGGCCGTAAACATTTTATTTACATGTATGAGTTTATTGTTTCGTATCTCTTTACTACTATCATGTAAAGAATGTTTGAGTAAGTAGCAGCCGTCATAATTCTAAAAATGTCTGGATAAAATGCCTTATAATGAATTACAACCTAACATTACTATTTACATTTAGAAAAAGTCACAAAAGTGTCTACATGTTATTATTTTAAAACCTTTGTGTATGCACGTTGTAATTTAATGAATATTCATTTTGCCAAAGTTAAAATAACCTGTTTGACTAATGTAATAGTCTGTTTCCACACCATTGCACCTACTTAGCCAGGTGTGAAATCTCTTTCGGCCGTGTCATGCGAGTGAAATAAATGACACGCCATTCAAAGGCGCGAGCAATATTAACAAAGCACGCAGCATTAACTTTGTTGTTCTACGCTTTGAACGATGTACTTTGTACAAAGGTTTTGATGCAACAAAGCGAAGTTTAGTTATTAATCTCACGATAGCATAAGCATTATGAGAGATCAGAGATTCGCATTACTATCTTGGAAATTACCAAGGAGGTGATGTAACGAAGATCATATCAAATACTTCTACATCACTTGATGGCATAATGGCAAATGACGGTTCCTTTGTTCATATTCATGTCTTTCTGAGATTTATATATGTCAGTGGCTCAGTATTACCTTACAAATAAAAACCTCCAAGTGTGTATATTTCAATGAATATAACTCACTTCTATTTTCTTTAGCTACACGTACTTAAGTAAACATTTTCCGAAAAACAAAAGGACGTGACTAGCCTTGCGTTTGAATACCCCTAGTCCCTTAATCCCATCTACTTATCGGGAGGAATAACATCCTATTGAATTCTCAGGCCAACGCGGGTGCCTCCCACGCGACGCAATTAATTTTCCGAAATGTGCTTCCCCACGTAAACGGTATTTACGTAATTCGTTAAATTTGACTTTTCGTCAATTTAACTGCCGACTGACATTTCCGTACAAGTAATCAAATTCGCTACTCCAATTAGTTCAACATACGTGCTAACGTTTTACGTCCTTTTCGGCGTAATCTGAACCTTGCGGACGTCATTTACACATACAGACTATATATACACTTCGTTTACCTTTAGCATTAAATACGCATTAAGATTGGATTTTTTATGTATCAGGTATCTATATATCTATGTCTTATAGATTTGCCTTATAGATTCAACTCTTATTCGTCTCGTAGGCAATAAGAAATAATGTTACTTAACATCTGCGTTTCGTTTAGCAGGGAAGTAGTAAATATCGAAAGTATATTATATACTAGTCACATTTACGAGTAGTATCGGAGTTATGATCGTTTTATTATGGAATATTAGTGTCTGGTATCTTAACTATCGCCTAAGAGATTCATATCACCCTTAAGTCACCTTGTACGGAAGATAGCTGTCTAGCATCCTATTTTCGTCCTAGACTTACGACTTTTTTACCAAACCTTGGTAAAAAGAAAGGGTAAATAAGAGAATAAATATTGATGGCCTCATTTTGTCGTCGAAGCGAGATAGGCACCGAACTTTGCCGCGAATTGGCTTAACTCGAATTCATTTGTTTGCCTGTCACCTCAACTTCCATGAATATTCAAGTTATGTGCCTATTTGTTCCTACTAACTTGGGAAATGTTGGTTTAGTGTTTCCACTCGGTGCCCTTTGCTAGAATTTGTCCAGATTTCATGTGCCATGCGTAAGTGGAATGGTACTTGTTGTATGAAATAGGCGGTTTACGGTAAAGAAATAAATGTAATCTATATGTGATGGGTTTTTAATCTGATAGTCATGCAAAATTATTTTATAACAAGTTTCTTGTTGTTTTGGAAAACCTATCCTATTAAAAAAAATATTTTATTCTCAAAGAGTCTTTTTAAATAAATACACATTATGCCAGTTTATTTTAAAGTAGTTTAGTTAATGATAAGCAGACATAACAGATGTTTATTTCAGTGACAACCATATACGTTATCATACATGCTCTTTTATTATAAGTAATTTTAATGTCTCTGTTGTATATTATGTTATACGTCTTGCTGACTGATACTGACTTTATTTATTTATTTTGCAGGGAAGCAAATGCATGGAGGTCCGTTACGGCCAGTGTTTGGATGACGAAGAGACCATTGCCAAGAGGAAATTGAAGAGTGCATAATTAGAAAGAGTTACCATCACTTCCTATAGATAGGATTGAAATAGTACCTTCATGGTGTTGTGGGAAAGAAAGGTTTTGTATATGAATAAGATAAGTCTTTACTTCGAGCAATTAGTATTTCTATTCAATGGAATGTAAAAAAGCATTGAAATATAGCGGTGGCCAAGAATTGGAAATGTAAACAAATGTAAACTGTCTATTTTGATATTGAAAATGACTGATTATTAAATTATAATAAAAACTTCAGAAAATCTCAGTGTATTTTGGATAAATTTTCTGAGTGATTGGTTTACGCATTATTTAACATTACATCATAAATACTTTTAATTTTCTATTTATTTCTCTAAGTGTAAATTGTTATTTTTTAATTCCAACGGAATGTTATGTTTTAAATAAATATATGATACCAAAATTAATGTTTTTATTGTAATTCCTAGCATGTTTTGTTTCTTTGCTTTATAGCTTGGTATGTTTTAATTAGACGGGTGCTAGCCGGGGCATCAGTATTGTCCGTAATTGACCTTTTCTTGGCGTGTCGTAAGAGGCGAATGTCTAACAAATTTTTTACATACTTTTCGGTGTTAAGTTGGCTGGAATCATAATTCCTCTAATTTTATTACGTCTGTCACAAAAAGTATAGCAGTCTAGATATTTTTTCGGGATTTAGTCATCTGTTTATACAAAAGCATTAAAGTCAAAGTCAAATGTTTTTTATTCAACATAAGTACAAGTACAGTACATTCATTGAAAGTCAAAACATTTGCCTGACACTGGTTGTCTCTTAGCATTTAAATTATACCGTTGGTTCGGAAGCCCTGGCTCGGAGAAGAACCAACAACAAACTCCGGCTTTCAGGATTTTTTGCCCAGTGCCAGTTTCAGTTATTGTAAATATTCATATTCATGCTTTTGTAAATAAACCCTTACATAACACAACCATTATACTTCTTACATTCTACTTGTTTTTACTGTCTACTCTATTCTATTTAACTCGACATCATACAAGTATATGATGGGTATATGTTGAAATACCCAAATAAAACTTCCAAGCTAATTCACACCAGTTTATTCCTGTATTTAAAACTGCTGGCACTGGGCTCGTGCCATGTAGGCCACCTTCTGCGCTCGCTGCACCACCTCTGGGCACCTCTTGCGGCGCACCAGCTTGCAGTCCTGGAAGAAGCCCTCGTTCCGGGGGAAGCCGTTGCTGCCGTCGTTGAACGTCACTAGCCCTGCGAATAGAAGACTATACAATATTGTACTATAGTCTATTCGCGTTAAGTAAATAGTGACGTCATGATAATCAGAGGTGAAACTGACCAATGAGACGTGAGTAAATGCGAAAATAAGTCACATTGACCAATAACAGACAATCCCTATAAAATCTCATTGGTTAAATCATGGAGACCTTTATGACGTCACTATTTTCTTAAAGCGAATATACTATAGTACATACATGTCTCATGTGGGAAGTAGAAAGATTGTTAATTAGCTGCTGTTCTTCCCGGCATGATGTAAGAGGCGTTTAAGCGACTAGGGATAATTGAAAAAAGATAAATTGATTTAAAAAGCGGCTGTAGCCCAGTGGGTAAGACCTCGGACTTCGTATGAGAAAGGTCCGGTTCGAATCCCGACTTTGGCATCTACCAATGAATGAAATTTAAATATGTGTTTTTCATTTTACGTACATAATTTACAGTCGCTAACGGTGAACGAAAACATCGTCAGGAAACCTGCCTATCCCTCAGGATAGGTAATAGTCAGTGCCCATATACGGCGATGCGGTTCACTACCTATCATGTTGGGTGCTATCTAGTGATACGCGGGCTTCGAATGACTCATACCTAACATGCCTTCGAAATTTCGGAGATGTGCATTCAAGCCTCTGACTACCCTGGCATAATAAAAAAGGGAGTAGTATATACACAAGTCGTGAAGCGTATGTATGTATGTTAGTTGAGTCTATTGGGAGATTGGCTAGCAATATGTCAAACAGGTTTCATATGCTAAAAGTGTATAATATTTATGCTAAAAAATGACCAAGGCGAAATTATATACTAGAAAAAAATGTACATGGAATTTATCACTCTGATATGTATCCTACTACACATGTGCAGATACTTACAATTCCTATAGTAATATTACACCTAAAAAGATAATATAGGACGCCAATAAATAAAAAAGTATGCATGTTACGAAAACTACATTTCTTTCCAGTCTTTTTCGGACGTTAGTGTCTTGTCAAAGAACACGTACATATTCAATAAAGCGAGATAAAGATCTCTGATTCTCCCAAATTGTGTTCTATGGAGGAGGCTGATTGTCTCCTTTCGCTCGTCAATCGTCTCCCTGAACATTTTAATAAAAAAGCTCCTACGTGACTTTATTATTTATTGCTTTTGTGAATATTGTATTTCGTATTTTTCTATTATGTATATTGTTACGACCTCTTTAAGTTGATTGCTGATGTAGACAGGGTTAAGAACTACGCTTTTCTTCTGATTTCCAGTCTGGTTGTTGATTATATAGGCTATTATCTTGTTCTATATTTTCGGATTTGTGTATTTACATCATTAAAACAATTATGTTAGTACAAGCTAACCAAGTTGCTACTTTACATTAAAATATTAAAAATAACTACATATTCACAACTAAAATTAATAATAAGACTATATAACTCTAACTTTTATTCTATACTAAGTATATATTACTTAAATTAACATTACCAGTTTTAAACGTACTTAGCAAGGGGCTAGGCCAATTGGTATTACAGTGTCCTCATATCATTTGAAGTGAATCCTGGAATCCATTAATTGCCTTAATCAGTTTTACAGCTACTCGTGTTGAAATGCAGTTTTTAGGGTTGCCACGTCTTATTTGAATTTATATACACGCATATTTATTAACATCCTTTAATCCCTTTTAGAGTGGACAGAACCTTGGAGATATTATCTCCTAGCTCACTTTGTGGCATGAATATTGGAGTTGTGTCATAATGGAACATTGGCGACAGAGTGCCCTATGTGACTTTAGATTTATAAAATTAGAATAGTCAACGTATCTTAACAAACTTCGGGGAATACCAGATTGTAAGAGATAATAATAATAATATTTTGGACATTATTACACCAATGAACTAGCCCCTTGGTAAGTTCATTTAAGACTTGTGTTAACGGTACTAGTCAACGTATGTTTAAGAAATATATAATCAACGACCGGACTGGAAAGCAGTAGAAAAGCGTAGTTCTTAACTCTGCCACCGGGAATCGAACCCGGGACCTCACGATTAGCGTTCCGGCGGCTAACCGATCGCGCCATGGAGGTCGTCAAATATTCGATATTTCGGTACGTCCTAGACTTAATAGAAGAGAAAAAGAAACAATACCTTGTGGATAGTACAGATAAAGTAAGGGATACCATTGTAAAAACATAGTTGCCTTTCGTTACAATTTAAACAATGGATTTACTGCTGTTCTACAGAGTTTTAAAAGTAATGTAGAAGCCAGATTAACAATTTTAAACTTAGTGCAAGTTGAAATAAAGTTCTTTTTATGTTTTAACTTAATTTTACGTTGTAGAGCGCAGTTTTTAAATAGAGATTCCTTCGTAAATGAGTTAAAAACTTCGTTATAGTTTCACGTGTCCTTTTATATAGGAACTTTTTATTTCGGTTTCAATGAACCCATTTTTCATTAGACAAGCTTATATGAGGTATTTTGTTTTATTATGTATATAAGTTTACTCTGACGACCTCCATGGCGTGATTGGTTAACCATCTAAAAACTAACCGTGAGGTCCGGGGTTCGATTCCGGTGGCAGAGTTAAAAACTACTCTTTTCTTATGCTTTCCTTTTTGGTCGTAGATTATATATACTATATATGTATTGATCTATTTAAAGTTAGTATATATTCTTTAAATATACTTACACTAGTACCCTTTACACAAGTCTAAAATGTACTTCGCAAGCGACTAGCTCAGTTGGTGTTAGTGTCCTACAATATTATTATTATTCGTAATGACAAGGTTTTTCATTCAATCTCCACACGGAAAATATTTCAATACCACCATTTCGACGATATCAGGAGTACACAAGGATTTTAAGATAGAAACATTCACATATATAATGATTTGATTTAGCTTCATTGATTTCAATGGACTTCGATCCTCCAGAAACTCTTAATAAATATTTCATATCAAACGCTTCACACCCGTATAAGTTATTTATATATCACGATTGACCTCATTTCCTACCAGACAAGCAGATTTACAGCTATTTACATGCTTTTAACGTACCAGAGCAACATCAGGACAGACGGCATTCAACAAGCTATTAAATTTTATAGACTCGATTCGTCAACACAAATCTTCATTCCTACTGAATGTCCCCGTAAAGATTTTATGGCGATTCGTGTGATAGTAAAAAAGCGATTTGCTTACACTAATGTCCCGAAGATAGATCAATGGGATTACCGAATTTGGATACTATTAAGGCCAGTGCTGGTTCGGGACTCTTTAATGTATTCAGCTGCTTTGAAATATCGTAAAAAGAGATATAATGTTTGTGAGTATTGTGTTGTTATTAAGTGATTCGTTAGCCAAACCATATTACTGGAATAATATATGTTACATTATATATATGTAAAACGAATGTACCATTAAAACATACATTAACGTTTTCCCTATAAAGTTTATGGAGCGATGTCATAGCAACCTCTTACGAATATTCCATGTTATTGCCACCATAAACCCATTAGAGAAAGAAGGAAAAAAATTGTTGTCTTCTAAGTTCTGTTGTTTCTAAATATAAACGTAGTTTTATTTATACGTAGTTTTATTATTAATTTTACTTGTAAATATTATTTAAAAACTTTGGTAATATAAATTATTTCAATTTAGGTTATAGTAAGTACTACCGCATTTTTTTATTCTCTATTTTATAAATAAATATGAAAACAGTTGTAAATAAACAGTATTTTTTAGTCTACGTAGTAAGAATAATAATTATTTATTAAGTTGCCTATTGACATTATTTTATGAAATTATATGTATGATTTACTCGTACAGTAATTATTTAACATTAAAAAGACAAGCGCATCCACGACCATTAACCCTTGCGGGGTAGTCAGAGGTTCAGGTATCCATCTCCGCAACTAACTATAACCTGTTCTGAAAACACTACGATGAGGAAAAACATCGTGAGGAAACATTGATATGGAAACAAAAGCGAATTTAACAACACAATTGTATGTATACCGCTGTGCCAAAGTACTTAAACGTTCTGACCACCTGTTCAGGGATAATCACTACATAGTATAAAACAAAGTCGCTTTCTCTGTCCCTATGTCCCTTTGTATGCTTAAATCTTTGAAACTACGCAACGGATTTTGTGATGCGGCTTTATTTAATGGATAGAGTAATTCAAGAGGAAGGTTTATATGTATAATAACATCCATTAAATAGTGGAGTAGGCTATATATTTTATACCCATGCGAAGCCGGAGCGGGTCACTAGTGAATAATATTTCTAGGTATTGCAGACATAAACACCGAGAGTAGTGAAAAGACTCTTTCTTTGAAATTCTAATACAAAGAAAGGTTCATTTGAGAAACAATTTAATGAAATGTCTCAGTTTTTAGCTATCTAGTACCTTTAGCTCGATCAATAAGGCTTCGAAGGTAAATATAGCCTTAGGTATATATACTTTACAAAGATAGATAGGACTATGATAAATTAGGCTATTGCCTATACGATTAGTGTTTTTTAAGAAGATTAAAGAACATACATCATTTAGAATACAATATCTTCTTGGATACTTTACTCTCTCTACTCTATTGAATACTACTCTAAAATAAATGGCTGGGTTGCTATGTCATTAAAACGGAACATTTCTTACAAATGACTTGTCGTTTTGCAATATATTAAATTTACTTCTAAATTTCGACACTTATACGTAAGGTATACATTTAAAAGTATAGTTGATACCATACCTAGTCCCCAAACGCGGCCACCTCGAAACTCCCCTTCGAACTTCATGCCATCAGCTCTCCAGAAGACTCCGTGACCATGGAACCAGCCCTGCATGAACTCCCCCTCATACCTGGAATAAAAGGTCCGCTAAATATAGTATTTTTTTTGAAAATGCTATAAAAACAACGGAATAAGTTCTCATTTTTTATTTGAAAGTACATATACTTATAAGTTACACACTCACGATTGATCCCATTTAGGTGCTTAGTTAAGTGGAGATGAGATTTCTTTTAAAAATACAATAAGACTATAATTTAGCACCATTGAGTCTTGCAAGCAAAGTTAAAGTTAGGTTAGGTGTCTGAGGTCACAGATATAGAATATACATAATAGGCCATCGTCAAATAAAATCTAATTTCTCAATCGTCACACACATTCCAGGAAGTAAAACAACTTCTATTAAAACAAAGTTCTTTCAAATTCATAGAAATTTTACTTAGCTAATGCTATTCTATTACGTTTAGGTAGAAGAATCTTTGTTTCTGGTGATGGGATGTAGTCCTTCATACACTCACTTGGCTCCGTCGGGGAAAGCCATGACTCCTAGGCCAGAGCAGAGGCCAGCGATCAACGCTCCGTCGTATCGAGTGCCTGTGGTAAAATGGGACTGAGGTAAGTTATGTATGAAAAAAAAGTTTGATGTTCCACCACATATGGCCATTGACAGGGAGAAGTGGCGTCATTTGGGGGAGGCCTATGTCCAACAGTGGATTGATACAGGCTGATGATGATGTACGTACATATACGTGTTAAATAAACGTTGACTAGTCCTCTTAACACAAGTCTTAAAATAACTTACTAAGAGGAGAGTTATTTAAAAGAGAGGTGTACTAATGTTTTAAATATTAATTCTATGGAATAGTCGTTGAAGATTGAAATTCAGCGTTTGTATACGTATTTTTTTACATGGAATAGTACTATTTACTTTAGCTGCTCACTATAGAGGATTTAAATGTGACTATCAATGACTCACTTGAAATATCATAAATATATATGTACTTTTATCCTGCAAGGATCGTAAACGTCAGTGCATTTGCACGGTGAAATGAAACGTCAAATGTCACGATGGTTTCTGACTATAAAGTATCAAGTATATTGTATATTATATTATATCTGAGCATAATATTTTCATACACAGTTATTCTGGGGGTTATGAAAGAAGTACCTATACCTACCAAGTTTGTATAAGAAGGTATATAGCTGATGCTAAAAACACAAACGTCTCTTTTTAGAATTGGAAAAATTGGAGATCTATGATCTCAACCTATCTCTCTGTAGGGAAACAGTTATAATGTTTATGTATACGTATACATATTTCAGTATCAATATAAAGTACTATCCTTCTGTAAGGCAAAGGGGCCAACGTTTTTGTATATATTTCAGTATCAATACAAAGTACATACCATCAGATAACACTAGATGGCCCATTCCTTGTTTTTGTCCTTTAGAGTTCCACTCTCCGACATATTTGGTGCCATCTTCGTACTTGTAGGCGCCGGTCTTCGCTACTCCTGGGTCCATCACTGGCAAAAGAAACGTATATTCGTACATACAATACATATAGTTTCATTTCGACTGTTTGTCATCTTGTCCAGTTACAAACATATCAAAGTCTTCTTAGTAAAGAGGGGAGAAAGAGAACAAGTATGATGATACTGGTAAACACTTTTGCTATATCGACATACCTTTTCCTTATATACAGGTACTCTACCTCTTTTAGTATCTTTACAAAAATAACTAGTAACCGGTTTATATAACTACATATGACTGCATGGTATACAAAACATGATAAAAGCAATTATAGCATTTAGCAAGTTAAAGAATAATACCAATATAATAAATATACCAATGTGTAATAAAGAAAATTAGTAATTAAGGCTAGTCAATTTATGTTAAAATAAAGAAATAATAAGTAATGCGAATAATGACTAAACTATAACTTACTGTCAACCATATTGAACTAAAGTACGATTGTCTACCCCAATGAAGCACTACTGAGGATTCAATGCCATAACCTCCAGTAATTTAATTATCTGCATTACGAACGAGTACATTTGTATTACATATTAAAAACATCACCCATTTGGAATCATTTATGTATGAAAAAAATCTAAATAAATTAGACTGACTTGGTCTTTCATTGAATAATACTAGATGTTTATTTTGACAATAGGATTAGTCATCAGGGGCAAATATAAAATAGCCATACCATCACAACACCAGTAGTTTTGCCGTGTTATATAAGGTAACTGAGAATATATTTTAGGAATTATATCTTTAGGATACTAAAGGAGATGAAAAGATTTATGTACGGTGATAGATTGAGAAAATCACTTCGGTGTGAATTAAAAGGCTAGTTACAGAGAGGTCAATCTAGTTAAATCAATGATTCGTAGCTACAACTGCCGAGAATGTATGCAGAGGTATGTCGCAGGTTTTATTTGGGAGATGTGTGGAAAATATTATATAAGTAAACTGAATCTGAAACTGAAAATAAGAAGCATTTATCAAATAGTCAATGGCGTATATAAAGCTAACAAGCTGCCTTTTTACTCAACTTGTTATAAGGCGTAATTATAAGACGAAGCGCCAACAGTTGAGTTTTTTTAGCAATAGGCTTGGAAACAGTTAATAATATTCCATTGAATGCCTTCACAACCACATTACATTTGTTTTCAGTGTCCAAAAAAGCCTCAATATTATGTAACGGCAATATATCTTAGGTGTAAACAGACATCCACGGAAGTAGTAGTGGAAAAATGACAAGTACTGAGTGCATTCTGTCATATCGTGACAATAGCCAACTTGCGGAGTCCGTTTGAATTTAATAAGGAAGTTGGAATTAATGGGTCTATTATGACTACAATTACAATCACTACTGTAGGTCCAGGCACGTTGCGTTTACAAAACACAGTTTGAATGGCTTTGAAGTAAAAATAGAGGTCACTATAACCTACATACATATGTATTAATTCATGCCTTTTAATGTCTATAGGAATATACAGAATATAAGAAACTTAAAATGTCCTTAGACTCTTTTTAGCATATATATCGGAGTTATGTTGTCATTTAGAAAATTAACGGCAAGTGGCTAACCCATCGCTAAAAAGATTCTATTTATCCTCAATTTCTCAATCGCATCACGTGACATCCCAGGGAGAATGGCCTACGCGCCATTTTATTTGCATTTTGTATGCGTCCCAGACAAGGATGGGAAATTTAATCCAACTTCTGACATAACATGTTCTCGGGGTATGGATCAGAAGTAGTATGAAAGAGCCAATTATACTATTTCGATGGTGTTGAACCGGGTTAGTTTGTCAATGTTATTTTATAGATATGGATATGGTAATTCCTTCGAAAACTATTTCTTATTTGAGGAGATGTTAATGTATGTATTTTTAAAACGTTTCCAGTTAATGTCTCATTTTTTCAGGAGCTGTTTTTCAATTAATGTTCCATTTTTCAGGAGCTGTTTTTCATGATTTCAGTAAATGTCTCATTTTTCAGAAGCCTTTTTCATGATTTTAGTAATTCTCTCATTTTGTACATGATCTGTTTTTCAAGATTTCAGTTAATGTAGCATTTTTTTCATTTTATCAGAAGCTGTTTTTCAGTTAATGAATCATTTTTCAGAAGCTGTTTGTCATGATTTTAGTTAATGTTTTTTTCAGAAGTTGTTTTTCTGTAAATGTTTCATTTTTCAGGAGCTGTTTTTAAGTTAATGTATCATTTTTCAGGAACTGTTTTTCATGATATCAGTTAATGTTTCATTTTTTCAGAAGCTGTTTTCAGTAAATGTTTAATTTTTCAGGAGCTGGTTTTTTAGTTAATGTATCATTTTTCAGTAGCTGTTTTTATGATTTCAGTTAATATTTCATTATTCAGGAGCTATTATTTATGATTTCAGTTAATGTTTAATTTTTTCAGGAGCCGTTTTTCAGTTAATGTAACATTTTTCAGGAGCTGTTTTCATGATTTCAGTTAATGTTTCACTTTT
The DNA here is from genome assembly GCA_030578115.1 of Leucoptera coffeella. NCBI lineage: Eukaryota > Metazoa > Arthropoda > Insecta > Lepidoptera > Lyonetiidae > Leucoptera > Leucoptera coffeella. Next base: position 37,338 of record JAMBLF010001403.1, on the reverse strand, counting down.
TCAGAATCTGTTTTACAGCTAATGTTTCATTTTTACAGGAGCTATTTTGTATGATTTTAGTTAATGTTTAATTTTTTCAGAAGCTGTTAGTGTTTCATTATTTAAGGAGCTGTTTTTCATGATATCAGTTAATGTTTCATTTTTTCAGAAGCTGTTTTCAGTAAATGTTTCATTTTTCAGGAGCTGGATTTTTTAGTTAATGTTTCATTTTCCAGGAGCTGTTTTTCATGATTTCAGTTAATTTCTCATTTTTCATTTAGGAGCTGTTTTTCAGTTAATGTTTAATTTTTCAGAAGCCTTTTTTCATGATTTTAGTGATTGTCTCATTCTGTACATGATCTGTTTTTGAAGATTTCAGTTAATGTGGAATTTTTTTAAATTTTTTCTGAAGCTGTTTTTCAGTTAGTATTTCATTATTTCAGGAGCTGTTTTTCATGATTTCAATTAATGTTTAATTTTTTTGGAAGCTGGTTTTTAGTAAATGTTTTAGTTTTCAGGAGCTGTTTTTCAGTAAATGTTTCGTTTTTCAGGAGCTGTTTTTATGATTTCAGTTAATGTATAATTTTTCAGGAGCCGTTTTTCATGATGTCAGTTAATGTCTCATTTTTTCAGGATCTGTTTTTAATTAATAATAATGAAATTGGTCCTAAGAACTCACTTCATTAACATATTAAAATATGACAACTTTTTATTTAATAGAGTTCGGGCACCTCTTAGTCAGAAAATACTAAATATGGATAAATGACGTTATCGTCAAAAAGAAGCAAAACAGGGCTAGGTAATCGTTTGATAAGAATCAGCAGTTTCAACCTTCGATCATGGTCAAGGCTAGAAATAGCGTGTTATGTGCTCACTTACTATCCGTTGCATAAAAACATTAAACATATCAAACACGAAAATTCCATTTCGTTCGTTAATAACTATCCAAGAAATGTGTTGGCGTACATATTATTACAAGATATTTTAAATGGTTGATAGTATCTTGGATTCCTCTGTAATAGAAGCGACTGTAGCCGCTTGGGTGAGACCTCGGACTTCCTATTAGAGGTCATAGATTCAATCCCCTGCCCTGGCATGTACCAGTGAATGAAATTTAAAAATGTGTTTTTCATTTGCGCACTGTAAAAGTCGCTAACGGTCAGGGAAAACATCGTGTGGCAACCTACCTATCCTTCGCGGTAGGTAATAGCTAGTTCCTGTATACGGCGATACAGTTCACTCACTATATATCACGTTGGACGTCTTTCTACTGAAATGCGGGATTAGGAAAAATGGAGTGGGTGTACACAAGTGTATGTATGTATATGATACTAAATACACGACTCTATTTTACTGTGCTAATAGTGAGAATTTTAGAATATGTGTTGTCTATAACTTTTGGAGCAACTATAAATTTATATTTCACAGCTATCCCATAGTTATCCCCTTACCTTGCTAAGAAAAAACGCATTTACTTAGCATTCTATTAACGTTCCCGTCCACTACGGAACCATAATAAACTGGCTATTAATAGTGTCAAGTCTATTTTTAACCGCCACCTTTCGACCATTCAATGAACTAATCGATACTTAAGCGATTATGTGATTCCCATAGTAATAGACACTGAATAAAACATTAGATTAAATATTCTCTGCTTGTCTGGAATTTGAAAAGAATATGATTGGCTAAAAAAAGTTATCAAAGTTTTTTTTTGCTTCTCTAATGGTTATATATACTCTTTTGGGGCTGAAATAAATACAAAATAATACAAATAACGTGTCGTGTCCCTATTTATCTCGATATCCTAACAAACCACTTTCGCTTCACTGATATCCATACAAATCTTACACACGCGGCGGTTAAAGGTGTTTCTAATTTACTTTTAATTTGACCTAAATATACAGGTATGCTAGGAACCTTGAAATTCCTTGAATTTTCGTGCTATTTAGTCTGCAGGGAATATATATGTATAGAATTTATAAATACTGGTATCTAATACATACATATACGTTCACGTCTAGGAGACATGAAGACGTCTCCTTAGTCACTTATTAGAATGAATAGGGTCATAATATCACAAGGAACAGTGATGACAGGTTGCTAATCAATGGCCTAATAATTCTAGATATCTCTAGTCCCTTTGTCGCCTAGTTGCAGCTAGTTGGCATTCTTTTTACGTCCCAGCTAGCACAATATATACACAGTCTTGCAAGACTATGGTGTCTTATACCATTTGGAAACACCCAAGGACCCTTCTACGTCCCAAACTCACACGAGACACGAGTGTACAGTCAACGCTAAGAGTGCAGTCCCAGTAACTTTTTATAAGGTTTACTTTTATAAGAACAAAAGACAATATTTTACATTTTAAACATGGCGTCACTATGCATTGTCTTGGCCACTATACGTTCGCGTGCTTCGAAATGAAAAATATTATCTTTTGTTTTTATAAACGTAATCCTTATAAAAAGTTACTGGGACTGCACTTTTAGCGTTGACTGTACAAACAGCTCAGTTGTTTGCTGTGCCTTAAGCATGTTAATCTAGCCAACGCGGCGTAATCGCAGTGAATTATATAACAGCTTTGCACGTCAGTACGTCGTTCAATCGATGCCCCGAAGGTCGCTCCATGGTTATCTAACAATGCAGGGGAACTCCCATTTGACCTCTTACCACTACTGCTAGTCTGGGCGTACTACTAGATGACTTTTCATTTGGTATGTCCTATGGGATAAGGGATGGAAGGGATCGATTGGGATATAAGTAAGTAATATGTAACTACTATTTCATATGAATATCATTAAAATCCTCATAACTATGCTAAAGGTAACTAAGATGCTGTTTGTTTATGGTTCTGCCAAAATCCTAAACTATATACTTACATAGAAAAACATAACGCTTCACGACTTGTGTATACACACTCTCTTTTATATTGTAGTGGGATAGTCAGAAGCTTGAGTGCTCATCTCCGAAAGTTCGAAGGCATGTTAGGTATGGGTCATTTGAAGCCCGCTATTCACTAGATAGACCTCACCCAACACAACGATAGTTAGTGAACCGTACCGCCGTATATAGGCACTGGCTAAAACTTACCTAACCTAGGTTTACCAAATAACTAAACACATATTCATAGATACACATGACCCTAACATTGTCGTTACGGGTTAATCACAGGTTTGCGTGTCCATTTCTAATATCAAGAAAATTTTATACGAGTGTGACCACGCTGAAGCCACTTTTCACTAGACTGACACGCAACGGCTGTGAGCTATGCCACCGTGTATAGACTGTAACTATTGCCTATCCTGAGGAATAAACAGGTTATATTTAATATTTTCCTCATTGACTATGTAACGATGTTTAATAAGGTCGATGTAGCTCAATTGTTGGTTAAAATATGGTATTATTTACGAATGTATAAATATATACATACATAAGTACTCACGTCATGTAATGCCTTTTGGGGTGGACAGAAAATCGAGGACTAAAATTAAATTGGTCATTATTAAAAATCAGATTGTGGTATTACAAAAAGTGGGGTAAAAGTAAATATTTGAACCATTTGCTAGAACTAGAAATTACCTTCATATTTCTTAGTCAGAACACGCAATTGTTTGCATTCCATTCAAGTTTCACACCAACTTTGTAACAATATAATGTATATACATCCACCATTACATCATTCAATTCCTTTCGGAGTGGACAAAACCTTGGATATATTGTATCCTAAGTAACCTCTTAGCATAACTATTGGGGCTGCAATAGCACATTTTTACAGGTTTCTAGCTCATCGCCCAATAGATTTCATTTACCCCTGGTCTCTTAGAAGCTTATTTTACTTCCAATATTATATACGTTACACTTATACAGCGGTGTCAATAAATTGTGTGTAATTTCTTCCCCTCTGTCAATTTAGGGTGAGCGAGTGGCGGAAAGAAGCCTTCTCTGCGCCCATCGGGAATATTCTTTACTTTATCTCTCATCCATGGGCCAATAGTGAGCGGGAAAATATAGTTTAGGAGCTGTGTTTTTTGTTGAGAAAACTTTAAGTAATATGGCTGATATTGATAGTACAGGGCAACATCTTTCTTTATGTAAAAAATGAAGTGCTTTTTATTCAATGCAAGGATCGTAAATATTACTTATTAAAAGAAGAAACAAATATTATAATATTGTAATATTATCACAGGATTTTTTCACAAAAGTTGACATTGAACTTACAAATAAATATTCTTAAAACTTAATCTTATCAAACTATTGGTATTTCGTTAAGAAAAACCTGCACAGAAGAAATGCCAAGATACTCTGCAGACACTATTCAACACAAATATTCCATAATAATCCATCACAATGTGACTGTAGCCTCTCCAGCAATCAAACGAATAAAATAACGTTCTATAACCCCAATAGTATTGTTAGGTTTTGATCATATTTCATGAATTATAGTAAAATATAATTGGACTTAAAGACGTGAGTACATATATGTAAACATCGTTTCATTTTAAATATATGAGCTGTAAACATGAAGTTGCAGTTGTACCGTAATGGCTATTTGTTGTAATAGATAGCCAGCTTATTTGTCAATTGAAATTGATACTATTGATGTATAACTGCCCTTGTTTGTTTAATTACATCACTACGCTATCACCCAGTCTTACGAACGCTACTTGTGGAGACCGGGTTCATTTCTCGATGGGGGTAGTGTTAACCACTAATTTTTCTACTGCTATATATGTATATTATCTATAATTATTTATCATATTAAATATTACTATTCTTAAATGTCCTTAGCAAGGGGCTAGTACGATGGGTAAAAGTTTCCTACAATGGTACTATGTATTATCATTGTGAGACTAAACGTCAAATCAAACACAACCTCTGGGCGTATACAAAGCCATATTAAATTATATTTATGCTATGAGAAATTGGATTTTCCACCATGTGGGAAATGACAGTACGTAAAAAAAACATGTTTTATTTATTAGGGACAGACACGGAAACTATAGGTACAGTTTTGGCGTGTCGCAGATAGTTAAAACGATATTATAGTGGGTTCTGAACAGTTTAGGACTTGAATTTAGTAAACAGCTTTCTTTTGGTCGATAGGATGTAAAAAAACATAGCTTATATTAGTTGAAAGTAAAGAATATGTATTGTTTAGGCAACTTTAATAATACAGTAATTATTGTATAACTTTTTGTCTTAAAGATTTCGTATCAGCATTTGTTTTTTAAGATACCTGAGTTATTATTCTATTTCTAAATGGGTTTACTACCCACATAAGAAACTAAAGGTGTCTAGATCATAAAGTCTTTATACCAAATAAAGTTTGCCATTTAGATAAACACAAGTCTAGTCAAACTTCGAACCTAGACAAATATTTATAGAAAAATTCAATAAAGCTAAAAATGAAAAATAAAAAACGAGTGGCAGAGACAAAACTTCTTTCAGCCAGCATCTGTTTATAACGCGGGTCACGTGCCCACGAATACCTTCTCTAGAGCCAACTTTGAGCTCTTTTATAAATCAGACAGATCTACGAGATTTGTCTACTACGAGCCGAGATAAATGCGAAATAGTTTTGCAGCGAATTTCCAGTACTACGAAATTTGTTCTAATATTTGTAGAGGTACCAACATTTAAGGGCGGAAAATGGTTTATTTAAGTTTAATTTGAAAGCTTTAATATCTGATTCCTTGAAACGTAATTACAGGAATTCCTAGTATTCCTTTAATTATGGTTAAAGATTTTTCTAGCGCAAACGGTGGTCATTATATCCTAAAAGAGTTAATTCGTAAAGCATATGCATCTACGTACTACTACTATATAGTTTAATGATTTTTTAAGAGACATAAATCACTTGGACACTTACTTATAAAATCCTTATTGTCAAGATGATTTACCTTTTGTTGTGGAGTAAGATGTAAAATACTCATATCTCGATAGTAAAAGATGATTCAGGCTGGTTATAGGAGATATTATTGTATCTCAAATGTTCTGTCAACCCCGAAAGGAATTGAATAACATGAATATGTATGTATGTGCTTGTCTTATGAAACACTAGTGATAGTTAACTCGTTATATCTTATTCAAGTTCTAGACTATGAGATACAAGCATGACAATTCAATTTCAATTCAATTAATAATTTGGGTGAGGCAAGGGTTAAATGGAAGCAATTAAGCGCTAACAACCTGTCACCAAATATTTCCTGTCAATTACACCATCGTTACCGGTTACTACCTTTGCTGAAGATATTATATGGAACTGAGAATGTCAATCACATATCAATGAAATTGATATTTGGCACGGGTCGGTTCTATAAGTACGTGGAAGACTGTATGTTTGAAGTACTATACATATGTTTTACAAGTCTTAAATGAACTTACTAATTGGCTGATTCAATTGGTGTAATACTTTCCTTCAATGTTCAAAATAAATCGCTATCTTGTCTATTTAGGTATTAACTAAGTAATGAAACCTAGCAGTGAGTAGCCATACCTTTAACATTGTTCAAGCTAATCTCGGAATAGCATGGGAAATGTTCTACATAGCATAGCATGTACTAAAGTTAAAAAGTAAACTTCATAAAGTGTAAGACGTAAAACAAGCAACCGTACACCGCGTTTTTTTCTTAAGTGCCTGTGATGGGAGTGAGTTTGCAATGTGAGTCTTATGGCGCCATCAAACGGTTCAATTTGAGTTGTTAGAGGCAAATTGGTCGCTCAGGGCCTTCAGTTGGCTTGAAATGCCGCATGTCATATGAAAACTCGAAACTATGCAGGGCTTTCTAACAGTTGAAATTTTATATTTTAAAGTTTTCAAGATTCTTAATTGACACAATAATATTGATGGAGTTTGGTTTTATACCATTTTTATATTATTGAAGTAGTTAAATAAATTAAATAAATTTGACGACCTCCGTGGCGCGATCGGTTAGCCGCCGGAACGCTAATCGTGAGGTCCCGGGTTCGATTCCCGGTGGAGGCAGAGTTAAGAACTACGCTTTTCTACTACTTTCCAGTCTGGTCGTTGATTATATATGCTATATATGTATTTATCTATATATTATATGTATATATTTCTTAAATATACGTTGACTAGTACCCTTAACACAAGTCTTAAATGAACTTACCAAGGGGCTAGTTCAATTGGTGTAATAATGTCCAATTATTATATTAAAATTAATAAGTAAAATTAATCTTTTAAATAAAATTATTAATGTTTGTAATCGTAAAATGCGGCATGAATTAAAATAAAACGAACTAGACTTTATAAATAAATGAATTAAAAACATATATATATGATTTTTTTACATGATACACGGAATGATAGAATAAGTATCACAGTTATAAGCTTCAGAATTTTGACTGGTGAATAAATTTACGACAATGCATTAAACCACCTTTACTACATGTTTTCGGTTCGGCAGACCACTTTCGCTTACTTGAAATATACGAATATTTCTGCTTTGTACTCTATTATGAATTACTATTTACCAATAAAATGAAGTGATATGCTTGTATGCATATTTCAATCAGAATTACGTAGTAAACGAGTTGTCAATGGCAGAACGTATTCGTGGAATGAAGTGTGGGATTGAATCTCAATTTTGGGAAGGCTTCCATTTTGATAGTTATTGCGACGAATACAATAATCATTAAACATATTTATTTGCACAAATTTTTCAATATCGGACAGTTAATGTAACATTATTTTTTACTTTGTGTAGGTATATTTTATTTGTATGTACAGAATCCATTTAAGAGGCGTTGCGTAGTATTCAATTATGAGTGAAGACAATTATAATGATGAATTGTTATAGCATCTCACGCAACACTCAAATTAAAACCAAAGTAAATAAAAAGCAATCATATTTTTTCCATCCTTATTTATTTACTTAATGTACTACCTACGCACAGTATTGGATTGATAAAAGAAGATATTTGTTCATTGACACATTTGGGATAGCTAGGAGCTTGAATACTGAGCGATCTTTATCGTCCCTGATTTACATAGAAAAGCTATAGTGATTTATTAGAAAAAAGTTAATTTACATTAATTGTAATGATTTTTTCAAATACACGTAAGTGAAGCTATGTTCTATGGTTAGAATCTTATGTAACATAAACACTAAATTAAAGCCTTATTTTGAAGATAGGATGGATAAGTATAAGCATACCTGAATAGTTAATTATTAGTCCCAATAGTACATTATGATACAAGTGTGCTAAGTTAGTCATTACAGTCGAGGTGGATTCTAAGCCCGAGCCGAAGGCGAGGGCTTTAAGGAACCGAGAGCTGTAATGACTAAATGCATACGAGTGTCATACGACTATTTTCAAAACACTTGTGAAGAAAAATATCATTTCCGGTTTCATTTTCTTCCTAGATCGATACGTTCCCCATAGAATATAAAATCGATGTTACCGAAGTACCGATTTTTTTTAACATCGATTTTTTATTACCCATCTAAAATTCCATATGTCAAACTTATTAAAAGGAAACAAAAAAAAGTTGCTTTACTTTATGATGAAAATGAGGTTTAGTTTAATAGGTTGTATAACTTTACAGCACAAGTGCGATAATATAATACAAAAGTCACAGTTTGATAATATGTCAAATTACATGCCTAAATTCCGTGCAATAATAGTCACTTTATGAGCAAGTGTGTTGAAAATTAATTAAATATTAAAAATAATACCTAATTTATTTCGCAAGCATGGGATGTGCCTTGAACATGTTGGCAGCCCCTGTGGCCGTGGTATGGCCGACAGCCGTGGCACAACACGCAACCCTGTGCCTTGCAGCAACATTTCAGTTATAATAAAATAACCACAGAGGGCTGTCCGAAAGCAGCCGAACCGTTGCCTCAAGAAAAAAGTAAAAGTGCTTTTTTAATTTGCCCGCTAAAAAGATTATATAAAAACAATATTTTTGTATCTAGTGTTTAGGTTGTATATAGTGAAAATAAAATGTGAATATACTTACAAAATACAGCATATTTGGAGATATAGTTTATATTATAAGGTTGGTTAAATTGTGTACATCGAAATAATTCTTAGTAAGCATTTTTGCATTTGTTTAGTTAGCATTGTTTTAAAGGATTTCAGCAATATTCGGCAAATAGAAGTCTTGTTAGGACACTTCTTAAAAGTTATGTATTGCTTTTCGTGAAACTGCAATACATCCCAACCATTTTGTCAATTCTAGGTAACACATTCATTGAGATTGCAACTTTCCCTTTTGACACTTTTGGTAAAAAGAATTTTGCGAACGGTTGCAGCCGCGTTGCTTTCATTCAACCACTGAAGCTGCGCTGAACGAAATCATTCCAGATGGCTGACTGTAGAGTTATCCATTGCCTGTTGATTTCAAGGGAATACCTATATTCATTAAATAAGTAAAAGTGACTGCTACTACCTGTCTCATTTGACTACTGTTTATATATAGATAAAAGGGGTTTTGAATGTCTAAATATTGTTGTAATGTCAATAGTAGTACTTCAAGTCTCTGACTACTACGGCAGGGTTAACAGTTATGATTTGTTCGCAAGCCATAATACTATATATCTATCTACTTTTGTTTCTTCACGATGTTTCATCTTACATATTTTTTGGGATTCTTTAAAACTGGGTTAAAACTAATATTTGTTTTAGTGAATGTGAACTTCAGAAAGGTCAAAATTGATCGAATTTCAACATGAAATTTAAACGTCGCGTGTGCCAGTACTTAGGTCGTACGTTGAGGGCTATTTAGGTCTTCAGCGAACAGACTGAAATGTTTAATCGATAGCAGTTAGTGCTTGCTCCGTTTAAAAGTTCATTGAGTAAGTTCAATTAAATGCATACACATATACTCGAACAAACATAGATGTCATGCCTGATTTAATATAAGTTTTTCCAATATTTCACGAAAATTTTAATTTTAATAGAATAGAATAGAAAATATTTTTATTCACAAAAACAGCACAGGTACAGAAACATTTACTTTTACATATATTACAATAGACAAGACACGATACTGCACTGTCACTGTGAAAGGGCCCAGGCTCAGCATAATAATATGTTGCAGGCCAAAGCCCACAACGCCAATCCTCCGCCTGAGCCGATTTTCTTAGTTATTTTGATAACAATTAATTGATTTTACTCAGTTATTTCACTAACTTCCGATGTCATCCGGTTTTTATGTTCATGAAATTATAAGTCACCCAATTTGTAAAAAGTTACCAAGTTATGCTCTTTTACCGCCCCAACTTGCTCTTATTACACTAGCATGGAATAGTAGTTCAGTGAATTCAAAATTGTGTAAAGTTTTCATGTAAGCACATTTTATAAAGTGATTCCTACGATTTCTAGAGTGAGGTAAAATTCTCCAGAAAACACAACCAGAACCCCTACAAAAGACAAGATATGCCACTTTTCTCGTTAGGTTCTGGCTGGTGAAAAGTGAGTAAAATTTATCCATGAATACATTTTCTTTACAATCACAAAGATGGTAGTTCAAAAATGCAATGGCATAATTATAGTAGTAGATACACTATCTAACCAGTACCAAACGTATATATACAACTTTTCTATCATAGAAAAATAGAAGTTTTAATTATGTCACGATGTTTTCCCTTACTCAAATGACACATCAAAACATAGTCACAATATCACCCACTTTAATAAACTATTGATAAGATATCTCAAAGCCTTTAAGTATTGGAGACCCCTGTGTGCCAAGCAAGGTCATGCTTGCACCTCAGAGGTCGCGTTAGATATAATCAAACCCTCAGGGCATCGCAGTAAAGATTGAAACATGAGCGTATCGGGTGTGCGATACAGTAATGATCGGCTTTCAAGAAAATTGTAGTAAGAGTATTTGTGTAGTAGTTAAGTTAGGAGATTCACTAATTATTTGTTTTTCAGCATTTAGTAGATATTATACACACATTTGGTAGTTTCCTCGAGCCAGTTTTGATTCACCGACATTTGTACACCATACATATATATTAACGTCCTGTAATCCCTGTAAGGCTGAACAGAACCTTGGAGACTTGTAAACTTCACCTAGGTTTCTTTTAGCATATTGTGGTCGAAATACCATATGTAACAATGGTAACAGGTTGCTAGCTCATCGACCAATAGATTTAATTTACCCCTGGTAGTGATGGTAGCCCATCGGCCAATAGATTTCTTTTACCTCTGGTACCTTACCAAGTTAGCATTGATTTTATACTATAGCACGGTACCAAAAAGTTTTACTATATTGTATTTTTCTGTCAAAAAATACAATTATACTATAAAGTTTCAAGACGAATTCATACATTAATTACTTGCCTGTATGGACACGTATGTGACTTCCTTGTACATACACACAGTACTATGTAATGAAGAGCTCATGAGTTAGTCCCAATCAACAGCAAATTGCTTCCTGGAAATATGTCATTTGTGGCTCGGACAGGGCAGACACGGAGTCCATGCATACATACATACAGAGCACTGCCATCATCTCTGATGAGATGTGAAAGTTCAGGACCTTATAGGCAAGGCTTTTAATAGTAAGCGATAATCAGCTTCGGTATTTTTCAAAAGGGCTACTATATTGATGTAATGGATTTAATGGATATATATGATTGATGTTTTAAGAGATGAGCATGATGCTAAGGAATTAAGGAAAATGTAGCTCCAAATCCTAAATTCTATTCTTCATATCTTAGCAACTCAATTCTTCTTAACAAATGGCTAAATGAGACAAAATAAGTCGAGTAAAACTTTTACATCACTTTGACGAGCGTGTGTTAATTAATTCCTGTACATTAACGTCCTTTAATCGCTTTCGGGGTGCACAAAACCTCTGAGACAAGACAATATCTCTTAGGTCAGACTGTAGATTTAATATTGGGAAGATAATATCATATGAAACATTGGTGACAAGCTGCTAGCCCATCGCCCTATAGATAGGGAAAAACGGCACGTTTAGAATTCTTTTTACGTCCCAGAAAAGCATGAAACATATGTTAAAGAGGAAGACTACTTAATCGATGCTTGGATTTGAATGAAAGCGTTTATTCTATGGTAACTTAAACGCCACATTTTAGACGATACCTTGCTAACTTGCGAAATGACTTTTGAGTGATCGATAGCACAGTACTGCAGTTGTAACTAAAACTTCTATCTGCATCATACCTCTCTCTATAGACAGTATTTTTTTGTTATTTACTGTAACATAGGTACAAAATAGTGGGTATGTTGTTTTGGTGAAAGAACACGCTTTATTTGAGTGTTGGCCTGGTTTTGTTTGTCCATTTCTAATCTATCACGTCCCGAGCGTTGAGCCGGGGATTAGTGTAACTCCCTTAAGGGAGCCGCACTCACTAATTATAAGTACAGTGGTGATGAGGAAAAAGTAACTAATGAATATATACTTCAAGTCCGTAATAACCTAATAAGTGGACAGGGCAATTGGTTTAAATTATGTATAATTGATTGATGCTATGACTTTTTGCATGAATTTGTCAACACGACAAACGATAACAAATACGTTTTGTAATTCTTGAGAAGGATATTAGCATATTAAAATTCAATACATTTGTCACCAGATAGTTTGCAATATCACCGTGTGAAGGCGCTGACGTCGTGAGAATATCCGCAAACCTATTGATAAGAATAAGCCTATTTCTAATGCAGTATTTTTTTAAATACTTTTTTTAATTTTCCAGAGGCAACAATAACGGGGTGGGAATGAACCCCGTACATCGAAGACAGAAAAATGCGATCACCTTGGCTTAGAGCATTAATTTTCATATTATGGTGAGTTATCTATCCCGTTAATCGTAAAGGTAAAACTACTATTACTATAGTTCCTAATTTATGTATAAACGTTCTTTTGTTCTGAATGTCTAATGTATCTAAATATAAGGAGTGAATCTAGCATAGTATTAAATTATTGGTAATGAAAATAAATATGCATTGTTTCAATACATAATTTCTATATAAATAGCAATCTATTGAAACAGTTGTTTATTAATTAGTGACATTATAACTGACCAACAATCGTAATAATGAAGGCTATTCCTCGCAGTAGAGGCTTAGCAATGCTAACACAGCCTTCCTCGTGTCTCATGACCTTTGCATGCTAGGTCTTATCGAAAACCCTATCTTAGTTCTAGGTCTCGACTTTGAAAACTGACCTAGTGTTCGCGTTAGGTTTTGATTGGTACTAATGCACCAGGCTAATAAATAAACGATATACTGAAGGAGAGTGAATTTAGAAGTATCTGATATTATTGTAGGTTTAATAATTGCGACTTTTTAAGAATATGGAATTATACTTAATTATCTTTCCCTAGTTAGTATTAAACTTAGACTGTAACAAGCTGAAATTCGAATAGCGAATATAGGCAAAGATTAGGAAATATATTCACAAGTCTCATTGGTTTTTCAAATATAGAAAACGTGGGTTCGAGGTGTCCGTAGAATTACTACTTTCGCAATTGCGGAAATGGAAACCTGAATCTCTGACTATCCCGCAAGGGTTACTGGGTTTTTTGTCTATTTATCTAATTCTGACGATAAGGTTTAGAAAAGCTTTGTAAATAACATATTGACCTAAATTGGGAATATTCTTCTTAAGGCGGTTGTGCATGAGGAGGTTGATGGACGTTGTCAGTGAAGCAAGAGTGATCAATGCTGGTATTTGTATTGATAGCGATGTTTGTAGATTTCCTAATAATAATTATGTGATATTTTGTACTTGTGAAAATTCTATACTCTCTATATCATCTAATCTATAATATGTCGGAAAAAAACAGAAAAAAAAACAAAAAGAGAAAATCTCGTCGAGATTGTAATTAAAATTTGTTTCCATTTCATCAGAGATAACGTTTTGCTATTCATGAGAAATAGATAGCTTCTCTTCCCGTTCTGAAGGGTTCCTAGAAAAGCGTTTTTCAAAAGCTCTTACTTTATTTAACAAGCCGGTGAAGCTTAGTGGTTCAATTCTCATCGGAGGTACGCGATGAAAATGTTCTTCCAATGTAAACTCAATTGCAGAATACGTCAGTTTCTTTCATACGGGCTGGAAACACATTTTACTATCTGTATACGGTCACATTTATTATTGTCACACAGAGTACTAAGTATAACATTATGATAGAAGTTGGTTTACAGTGTTCAAAGACAACCGAATAAATTTAAAATATAATGAGAAATATAGCTAAGATTATTATTTATTAGTAGTTAGGTATAATGTGGTCTAAAATAAACATAGTTTACATAATATGTATTTATTGAGCAAAAGATAGGATTTTTAGTAGTTTGGTATAATGTAGTCTATATTAAACATAGTTTACATATGTATTTAGTTAGCGAAAAATTGTAAACAACAAACAATAACTTCCACTTTACTTAACGCGGCAAGTGGACTCTTATCGCTTAGAATAGAGCCTTGAGACACTAGTGAGGTGGAGTGGCGACTGCCGTGATTAATGGGCTAGGACTTAAAACAACAACAGCCTTAAATACTCTTTTTAACTCATATGAAAAAAGGATTTATTGACGCTCGTACGATTCGTAAATTATCTTTAATGTAAGAAAGAGACTTTATTTGTGTCACATGCTTAAATAGGATGTACAATCTTAAAATTAATTTCAGCACGGGCTGCCTCTTTTAAGTACATATTATTATCGCTTATAACATTGCTAACATATTCTTACAGTAATGTTTTATTAATTATTTACTACATTTACTTAACCTAGTTTAAATTTTTAATGCATGTAGATTTTATTTAAATTATTCCCGTACTAGCTGGGATGTAAAAAGAATGATAATTAGGTGCCATTCCTCTGGAAATGTCGGAGAAGGCGACTAAGTAAATTGGATCAATTTAGCGATGGGTTAGCAACCTGTCACCAATGTTCCATATGTCATCACAACCCTAATATTTATGCCAAAAACTGACATTCAATCTCCGAGGTTCCATCCACCCCGAAAGGGATTGAAGTACGTGAATGTATATGTATGTATGTAAAAAATACAGCAGGATTTCTTGATATGTTCTTTCTACGAGAATAATTTTCTAAAAACCAATAGTTTATTCTGTCTAAAAGAATGAAACATGCTTAAGTTGATTAAATAGTGAATTTAATGACGTTATACGAGTACAGATAGGCACAGGTAAACAATCTTTTATCAAACCATTAGGGAAACGGATATTGCCAGTATGTGAGAGAGGTAATTAAGATGAATGGAGTCAGTTTTAGCTCCTGCTATGTCCATCTATCATCAATTTCTATTTTCATATCGGCTAAGCTAGTTAAGATAGGGATTCCTATGCAATGTTATATTATCTTACATACATACATACACTATAATAGAATACCTCAGGATATGTAATAGTCAGTGCCTATATACGGCGATACGGTTTACTACCTTCACTACTATCACGTTGGGTGCTGTCTATCTAGTGATACGCGGGCTTTGAATGACCCATACCTAACATGCCTTCGAAATTTCGGAGATGGGCATTCAAGCCTCTGACTACCCCGCCATAATAAAAAGGGAGTGTGTATACACAAGTCGTGAAGCGTATGTATGTATGTACATACATACACATCACGCCTGATTCCCTGTAGAGGGGTATGTAGAGATCACGGATGCCCATTTGTGCCGATCCGATTGTGATATCATCTTAAATAAAAGACATGAAAATGCATAGTACTTAGTTGTACCTCGTTAGCATGAATTTACGTACTCATATAATGGCGAACCAATGAGCTACTCGTATTGTGTCCATGGTTCTATTCACCCTGAAAAGGTTTCAAGTATCTGCATGTATATTAAAAGATTTTTGTCAACAGAACATATGATTAATAACTAACGGGACTTATCGCGTAAGTTTTTATATAATAAAATTACCTTTAAGTCCCGTTAGTTATTAATCATGAGTATAGATCACGAATCTCTTAAAACTATAACAGAACATATGGTTTGACTATCTATTTAAAAATGGACACAGTTTAGCCTAAATACGTGATAGACGGTCACTCAGTAACTAGATGTTATTTGGTTAGAATATTAACATGTACGAATATGTATATTGAATTTGTATATTTATCTTCTTGTATCAATATCTCATATTTTTAGTTATTACCTATTTGTTACTTCGTATGCATATGTTAAAGTAAATTGTTAATGTAAAATGATCTAACGATATTCAACAGAATATTTTTAACAAATAACATTAAATAGTGTTAGTAATGTCAAATAGGATTACATTATTATTATATACATTATCACAGCAATGTTAATCACGTATCGTCAACTATGTGCCCAACTTCGTTTCATATTGTACTAGATAGAGAGAAGTGATAAATAAAATCTATAGGACGATGAACTAGCAACCTGTCACTAAAATATACTATCAATCACTCCCCAATAGTTAAGCCAAAGATGATTGAGGAGATATAATATCGACCTATATGACTTAAGGAAAGAAATATACACGAAATGTGTAACATAAACATATGTATATACTCGTACATAATTTGTTCAGTGTTATATAAGCTAATTGACATTCATACATACACATCTCACCGGATTCCCTGTAGAGGGATAGGCAGAGATTACGGAACCCATCTGTCCTAATCCTGACAAACCACTTTCACTTCATTGACACTCATTCACCTACTCATACACAATCAGTGGTTATAGATACTTCTAACGTCACCCTTTTTCAATATGGCGTCGATCTGATTGTCATATTATGTCTAATAACCTTATTGATTTTATGTAAAAGCGATCCAGTAAAGAGATTAGTGTAGACCAGTTATTTGTGATAGAGAATTTATTTGTCCTAATCAAGACAATTAGACCTTGACCAAGATTGACACTTTAGTGACATATAACCGTGACACTATTGATCTAAGTATTTCCTAAGTTCTAAAAAAATTATAATGTACATTTTCATCAAAATTGTGTATATAATTTTCAGACATATCGGGATGTAGGTTTTATATTATTAATTAAGTTCTGTGTGAATATAGAGGAAAATTAATGTTATATCTGAAATGTTGTACAAAAGCGCTTCATTAACATAGGATTAAAGGATTTCCGTTGGACATAGCAACCTAGCACCAATTTCAAATATCGGATTTGGCAGTACAGATGATAATATCTGAACTGCCAAAATTTTGTTACTAATATATACAATAATATATGTACGTATTAAACATATGTTTACCGCTTCAACTAATGAAGAAAGTAACTCTAATATACGAGTGATGTAATTATGCATGGTTTAAAAGGTTTCATACCTTTGTAAGAATTGAGAAAAACAAAGTCTGTTCAAACGTAGTAAATGCTCCGTTCGGCAGGTTTTATCGTCATTTTATGCACTGATATTGAAATTAGCGGTAACATTCTGAAAAAGACTTTATACGCCATCTATTGTATGTATTTATTAGTCATATTTAAAAATAAAGAATTATATAAAATTAATATAAGTATTGTCGTCGAGTAATATTTAGGGCCGTACAACGAATATAAACTAGCTGTTTTTCTGATCAGTATGCTGTAAGACTGAGGAAATAGAGATGAGTGGAATATTTTAATGGGCTAGCCCTAATCTGACAACTATTCTATTATACATTTTTATATATTTTATAACCCTTATATTCATATCTAAAAAGTGACCTAGAAGATATTATTTTGTCTCCGAGGTTCTGTCCATCCCGAATGACATAAATGACGTGAATGTAATTGTACATATGTATTGTAATTATTAAGTTGATATCGTGGAAAATATGGTTTTGATATCAACCTCAAGAGGGATGAAAGAATACTAATTCTCAAAGTCGATAAATCTGGGCTCTGTAAGTGTCAGTCACTTCAACTGTGTTTTATGACCATTTTGAGACTCAATGACCATCCAGTCAAATGCATATACATATGTACGAATATATTCCTCAAAACTGTGAACGATAATTGATAAAGAGAGATACCTTTTAAAATTTTTATATATGTTGAAAATACATGCATGAACATGAATTTATAATCATAATAAAGTCTTTAAATCCCTACGGTATAAACAGAACATTTATTGCACAAAATTTTATCGTTTGCTTAAGCCATAATTATAGGAGTGTGACGGCATTTGTTTGTGAAAGCTTATAATCTAATAAATTATATTTACCCTGACAGTCCCTTAATCGCTATAGAAAAAGGTAATCTTCAAAAGCGTTTTCTATGTTTTAGCAGGAAAATCAACGGTATTTCTGCTCTCAAATTAACACGGTTTCAAAACGGCAACATTGCACAAATATAATCCCTATTAAGTTAAAAGCTTGTTTAATCTCAACTTGTTACCATCCTATACTACGAAATTTCACTCTGGGTGCACTTGAATTAAGTTCGTGCTTAGTCAGGCTTAAAATTAAAGCCCAGCGCCATCTACATTTTTAAGATTAACTCTATCAAACGGCTTGAATTGCCTCGGGGCTCGTAAATACATATTGTTACGACTTTACAAGATAAAATTGTGGTCAACTCAATCTTGTTTTGGTTATCATAACTTAAATTTGGTTTATTAAACTTTTTTATTTGTATACTTAATAAACGATATCTTATAGGTACTTGTTTCTTCAGTAATCTAAGCTATATATATTGAGATTGGGATTGCATATGGAATTAATGTCCCCATCGAATCCATTTCCTATACATACGGGAGGTAGAATGAAAATGTATGATAGAATCAAAATTGTATGTACGTTCCAGAAAAACCTTCGAACATTTAAACTACAGTACAGTAATGTAGTGTATATAGCAGAGTGTATGATCTTCTAAACCTCTGCCTATCCGAAATATGCTAGAGTTGTAGTGTTTATGTTTCCACACCAGTTATTAAGGAGCCACTCACTATTATTAAGCATAACATGCAAATTGGCGTATAATGCAGTGACGAGAGCTTTTAATAAGTGTTTTATAGCGTATGCCGCATTTTATACAGCATTTGTATTGATTTCTTCGCCATTTATATGCTTGGTCAAGGCTGTTAAGGCACATACTTAAGTGTGAAGCTTTTCTTCTTAGTAAAATTAAATAAGTATAAAGCGGCTGTAGCCCAGTAGGTAAGACCTCTTAATTTTTATGAAATAAGGTCCTAGGCTCTAATCCCGGCTCTGGCATGTACCAATGAATGAAATTTAAATATGTGTTTTTATTAACATACCTACATAATTTACAGTCGCTAACGGTGAGGGAAAACATCGTGAGGAAACCTGCCTATCCCTCGGGATAGGTAAAAGCCAGTGCCTATATACGGCGTTAGGGTTCATTACCTATCACGTTGCATGCTGTCTATCTAGTGAAACGCGGGCTTCGAGTGACCTATACCTAAAATACCTTCGAAATTTCGGAGATGGGCACTCAAACCTCTGACTACACCGACACAATAAAAAAGGATCGTGCATACACAAGTCGTGAAGCGTATGTTTAAGTTTTAGAAATCAACTTGATTAAATTGATACTCTAATTTTGTAAGCATTCATGACAGAAATAACTCTCGCGAGGTAATCTGATTTTGAGTGTCCATCATTAACTAAGCAATATGATGGCATTTGACCACTCTAACCACTTTTTACCAGTTAGTTAGTATGTAACATGACAGGTGGTCAGTTGGTTAATCATGCTGTTGTAAACAGATATTTCGATGCGCTGCGTTGTTTTTTCATGTGCTCATTAATATCATACACATGTATTGTATTAACGTAAACAGTGAAGAAATGTTTTTCTTTCGTTCTTTGTATTATTATTCTAGTTACGCAACAGACCAAAAACAGTTATAAAAATAGAATTAGTCGCCGAAGTTGCGTGGGAGAGAATTAATTGTTAAGTAAATAGCAGTAAGCACGGTAAGACTTCGGTGGCTGGAAATTCCCGAGGCTTTTCAAACTTGCTTGGAAAAATATCTTTTGAAGCCACGACACAAAATGGTATTCATGCTAATTAAAATTGTGATAAATATTTGCTTTTTTTCTTTTGAATGATATCATTCGCTCAATTAATTTCAATTGAATATTATCATTCCCACGATAGGTAGCTAAAGGGAAGCAGAAATAATTCCAAGGTTCTGTTATTCCCAAAGGGGACGAAAGGACAAGAGTATATTAATATAAATATTAGTTACAAAGCTATATAAAAATATTATTTAAAAAGAATTGACTATAATAACCACGTATGAAAGAAAAGAGAAAGTGAGCTAAGATAAAAAGAACTGAGTATCCCTGCTAACTGCCTGCCTTTTACAGGGAGATGGGAGTGATGTGTATGTATGTATCATACCTAAAGCTATGATAAAATATTGACTACTTTCATTTCATATATGCAGACATATATTCACTCTTCAAGGTCTCTATGGGGATAAGCAGAGACTATCGATGGCTACCTTGAACGATCCTGACTAATTTCTTTAGCTTCACTCACGTCCACTAACTTTCTCATACATGCAGCAACAAAAGATGTTGAATTCTTCCTAATTTTAAATTTGGAGATTTAGACATTGAACCCAAAACAATAATTATACAAACAAAATCAAACCAACGACCCAACTGCTCAGAGTGACTATTTGAGCATTAAAAGTTTAGTAGCTGAGCAGATCGATCGTCTTTCCTTGGCCCATAAGCCTCGATACAAGAATACATCAACTCTAATATTCACTAGATATTACATTAGCCCGAGACCTGACCTACGACACCTGTCTCGATCTGGCTAGAGATTTTCTACTTTGTACATATACGAGTACACATAGGAATTCACGTCTTTTAATTCCTTTTGGGGTCAACAAAACCATGGAGACAAGATAGTTATCTCCTATATAGTAAATTACCCGATAATTTCCATTCACTCTTAGTCCCTTAGTCGTCTCTTAAAAAATACTGTAAAGAACGGCACCTAGTCAGTGTACTAGACTAGCACAGGACGGGACAAAGTATTCCAGAATGTAATCAACTGTAATTTTATGTATGGATGTCTGGGATGAAAGCTTAATGTCCCTGACCACTATTGTTGATATTCCCTTTAAACTCTTAAATATTCCCAATAATACTGTAAAGTTAAAGCGTGAGATGTCTCTTGTTTGTGTAGGTGTAGCTAAGATCTCAAAGTCGAAAGCTCTGACCACTACAAAAGGTTGTTAAGCTAGCACGCGAGCTTGTTTAACCCTAAGTAGATGGGTCCCCACTCCGCTAAGTTCTAACAATACCAAACCAGCAACTGTTCAATCCGCCATTTGCAATGCAAATTCCTAATTAAGTTTTCGCACGTAGCAAAGAGGCTTTTCTTCGATCCCCGCAGAGGTCACCTCAAGAGCCGTAGCGCTTAAGGTAACGCGAGACCTATTTGTAGGTGATCTTGTAATTAATCTTGTGATATTAAAAAACCAATAAACGACATATTGAAATAGGGTGACGTTAGAAGTACCTATAACCGCCGAATGAGTATGATGAGGTGCATTAGCGAAGGTGTGAGGTAAGAGCGAAGCGAAAGTGGTTTGTCAGAATCGGGACAGATGATCCGTGATCTCTACCTACCCCTCTACAGGGAATGAGGTGTGATGAGTATGTGCACAATCATTATAATATCAAAGAGTCATGATTAATATTTGAACATTATGATAGGTCCAAATATCTACAAATGCGGTGTAGTTGCGTAGTACAAAGTCAGCATTTAATAAAACAACGGTTATCCCATGTTACTATTATGATGTGTAGGTGCATTGTCTATTTCGAACTAAAGAAACATTTTCTCAAGATATCAGCGACAAAATATCTAGACAAAATTCCACATGACATAATTACTCGTATATTATAATAAAGCAAAAGATTTTAATGAAAAACCTTTTTTCTTGTTTCAGTCAATACGATGTGTACGTATCGCCGAGCCGCCAAATACAGCTGATGCTACCCGATGACTACATGAAAGGTAATCAATTCTTATTCTCTTGGGACCACCAAAGATCCTTTTTCAAAACAAAAGTATCAAAAATCTAAGCCATTATAGCGATAATGGATGAGGAAAAACTCAAGAGGCAACTCCAAATATATCTGAGAATTTATCAAGTAGCCCAATTAACTCTGGGGAGAAACTTTGGAATCACCAGTTAGTGACATAGTATACAAGTTCCGGATCAGTTTTGTGGATTATTATTCTACATATATTTACAAGAAACATTATCACTACATAGTATAAAACAAAGTCGCTTTCTCTGTCCCCATGTCCCTTTGTATGCTTAAATCTTTGCAACTACGCAACGGATTTTGATGCGGTTTTTTTTAATAGATAGAATGATTCAAGAGGAAGGTTTATATGTATAATATCATCCATTACATAGCCAGAAGTGCGAAGCCGGAGCGGTCACTAGTACTTTATAAATTGAATGAAGGTTGACCTTAATGTCAATGATCATTCTGTGTTCCCTTTCGATAACACGTGAAAACTAATAAAGACAGAGAGCTTTATATCAACATCCTATACCAACTCAGTAGACACTTTTTGTTATTACAGAAGTGCGTCCGCTGGGTGAGAAGGGGGAGCCAGTGGCCATCTCCATTGCCATGTACGTCATCGACATCACGTCCATCAGCGTCGAGAACATGGACTTCAGGTATACACTAGCGCTATGTTCCGTTTAAGAGAGAACAGAGGTCATGGACCGCTACTATTTGCAGGTTTATAACGAAAAAGAGAAGTTATTTCTTTAAAGCCAGATATAAATATTTGTGATATTGATATCTATATTTTGATGGTCTTAGATATACCTACACGACTCCTATTCACTGTAGAAGTATATCAGTTTGGTAATCCAGTTACGCTCTACATTTATTATGGTGTATATAATTTTGAGGAATTAATGTTTCAAAGTCTATTTGGGGATTCGGCTGCTATTTTAGCTATTATTGCCAGATGACTAGTTCATCTAATAATTTAATTTATACAACTGTTTGGTTTGTCTAGATTGTTTATTGCGATTTGACGAAATGATTAAATTTTACATTAGTCCCAGGTCATCAAATAATAATGATGAAGAAAATTAATTATTTAACAGTAACGTACGTGCTATAAAACCTATGGAATGCAATAAAGCTGCTTTTATTGCCAAATTTTATAGAAATTCATAAAATTTTGTAATCAATATTATCCCCATATAATTGCAGCCTAAGAAGAGATGGGTTCAAATTTAATGCTTTATTGTGACGTCATTAAAATATTTTATGACGACATAAAAATTTCGGAAAATTTATTTAATTTTTACGCATTTTATTGTCAACGAATTCAACTGGTTATATTCCACTGAACTCACATAAGCACATAATAAAAAAAAACACTTTTCATCATCCTTTCTGGGATATATAGGAACATTGGAGACATTTTTTTTCTATGAGGTAAAATTATAATGATTATACTAGCATTCCATCATCCAATAGATTCTTACTACTACTTACTACTATTTATTGATGTGCAAGTGAAACAGGTTTTATCGTTCAAAGTAGCTATCGATCGTATTTGCCAATCCCATTGGGAGATATCAGTATGACATTTATGATTAAATCAAGTAATATAAGAGCTTATATAACTCAATGCAGCACACTTGCCCTTCGACTTTTCAACTGAGCTCCGCAGTAAATTTATTCATTGAATAACGTAGTACTAATATCGATATGCGGTTCTGACGATGCCAGACCCAAAGCCAAGGCATTCTTCATTTTGGACAAGCAAATTGGTCTAAAAACATAAAAACGTTTTGCTTCATAACCTATTCGAATGATATATTAAAATCATACAAGCGCTCTCCAACTGAGCCTTTTTAACTTATATAGAACTGAGTAATAGCTGTTTTCATTTTGAATTTGTTGAGTCAATCTGTCAATTGTAACTGCATAGTACTAATCGTGAGATATTGTGACTTTATTCTCACGATCGTCCTTGCATATTGATTGTTATCTAATCCTAGAGACAGTTATAAGTTTTCTAGATACTATAAAGAGGGAATCATTCTCTTTATTTGTCTAGTATAAATAAAAAAGATATAAAAAAGATTAAAGTGCCAGTGCGCATTATTTTAATATTACTGTCAACTGTATATTAACAATCCCTAATAAAATTGTCCTAAGCAACCTTTATTGGATGAATTCATACAATTTCGACTCAAGGTTATTCCTTACCAACAAAGATATAAGACAGTTTATGTCGTTGGCAATTCACGATAACATATTTCTTGCAACATGAATAGCGAACTTTGCACGCGATGCCTCGGCCATGTTTCTTAAGAGCATTCAAAAGTTGGGCGCTTCGGGGTTAGGTATTCATTGTACGTCTTTTTAATAGTAGCGTTGTCGTGGACTACCCTTTTTTAGTTAAGGCCACTTTGTATATGACTAGTTTTAATGGTACTTAAACGTAGGACTTACATCTTACCTTACACGGCAAAAAAACACTTATACATAATGAACTACGAGTACTCCCACGTTAAGTGTTGACTGCATGATAAAATTCGCAATTAAAGAGATGGAAACATTAACCTATGACTATACCACAAAGGAATAATTGCCATATTGTAATTGTTTTAAGATTTACTAGCATTTATATTAGTATACGATGATAGATATCCATGAACGTTTTCCTAATGTAATTGTAAAACATATTTCGTATGTACTCGTAGAAAAAAAACAGAAAACATTGTGCGGAAATCATTTATTACACACTGCACGACTCTCAAATAAAATATTGTTATTACAGAGATAAAAACAATGACCCATGTATACACCACAAAAATATATGCTCGTGATGTGTATGTTTACAAAATAAAAGGCATATCATATTAAGCGGAAGTCTTTTTATATTATAAACAAATTTAATCTCTGCAATTACCATAACATATTCTATATGCATTGAGGTAAATAAAAGTCTGCGAAATGCTTTGTTTGCAAAAATACTACCCGTATATCCGATCACTGAAATTCAGAGGAAAACAGCAGCCCGCATATCAAAACAATAAAGTCGGATAAGCGTTTATCAATAAAGTATGGATATATTTTCCTTTATAATTAAACAGGTACTGCAGTGCAAAAGCACCTTAAGTCGAGGCCATAAATCTCAAAGAAGTTTTCTCTGTAACTCATTTATCTGGGAGCGTTCATTGATTTTTTATGTGCTCCTAGTTAGTTGAGAAAGAAAGTGATATTAATCTGTTTCTTAAAGTTCTGCAGCGAGCGTGCTTAGTATCCATCCAACTTAATTATCTTACTTCACTTTGCCATCCATTTGGTAAGGGTTCAATAAGTTTGACATGTTTGTAAACTTCTCCTCTGCGGTTTGGGAACTCAAAAACTTTAACCATCTGCCTTTTCGGCATTTTATTAGAGAAACCCGTTGCCCTATGCTAGTTAGGGACGCAAAAAAGAATGCTAACTAGCTACCGTTCTTACCGGCATGTCGTAGGAGCCGCCTACGGGACGAAAGTTCAATAGAAGCTGTTGGGCAATGGACTAGCAACCTGTCACCAATTCCATTCTGACAACGAAACCTCAATATTCATGCTCAAAAGTGACCAAGGTGATGAAATGTATGTTATTAAAGGGAAGAATGATGATGGGCTAACAACTATAACGAATTTGACACTATGTACCAACAATCTAGTTAACATGTGGGTTCAATATATCCATAAAATAGTAAGGACGCAATTGCGTAGATGGACACATAAACTTCTGATTAGCTATTCAAGGGTTAATGATCGTGACAGTGTTTGTATATATTTTGCATATACATACATATGTATTCCAATTTCTTGCCCAATTGTCATATCATTAAGATATTATAGATATTTTTATATATAAGTATTTTTATACATATGTATATAAATGCTCAGTACCTTTAACATACATTTTATACATTGTTCTCGTATCTAACTAGCCCTCTTTCATCCTAACCTGGTCTGAATGTAGAAAGCAGAGATAAAAAAGACGGTAGTAAATAGAATCTATTAGACGGGAAACAACAATCTGTCATTTTTATAGCATATTATTGCCATGGCAACCCCCGTTACTAAGGGTAATTGTCAGATTTATCATTTCTACAAGAATCAGTCCCTAAAGCGTAAAACATAAATAAAATAATATGAGCACAATGAATGTTTACTAAATTTATGTCAGTTAGATAGAAGAATATTGAAAAAGGGTGATAAAAGTACATGACATACAGTGTGTATGAGAATATATATGGATTAGTGTTAAGCCAATATTAAGACGACCTCCGTGGCGCGATTGGTTAACCACCCGAACGCTAATCGTGAGGTCCCGGGTTCGATTCCCGGTGGAGGCAGTAATGAACTACGCTTTTATCTGTTTTCAGTCTGTTGTTGGTTATATATGCTATATATGTATATATATCTTAAATATACGTTGACTAGTACCCTTAAAACAAGTCTTACATGAACTTACCAAGGGGTTAGTTCAACTGTCGTGATAGTGCCCTAAATATATTTAGACAAATAGAATCCGTGACCTTTAGGAAACCAGTACCTGTATGTATGTTTATTTACTTACAGAGTAGACCTATTCCTTCGTCAGACCTGGACTGAAGGTAGACTGGAGCTACGGGACAGCATGTTTGAAGACGGAGAGGACTACATCACCCTGCCGTCAGGATTCTACGAGTTCCTCTGGCATCCTGACACCTACTTCCTGAACTCCAAAGTTGTAGGTACGAAGTGGCTTGAACAATATTTGTTTATACATACATTACTTTGCAGACTTTACCATAGAGTTACCATAGAGAAGTGATTGCATCTGCTTTTCACCGAATGATAACTCTCTATGAATACTCGTATACTACCTATAAAATTTTAAATGTACACTACTATTATTATTGTTTATCACGAAGATAAGATACCTACTTTAATAAGTAAGTACGTAATACGAGTACAACGTATGAGTTAAAAATCCGTAATGTACTATATGAATTTTGTATATTGTATTTATACAATATACAAAATTACTATACTGTATTTTGCTTGCTTTCCAGAGTTTATTGCTTATACTTATATCTTTCATATCTCATTTAAAATCAATTTCTATAAATTGGATATTTATTTACTTTTTTAAATGTAACAAGAGAATTATTTAATTTTATTTAATATTTTAACAATATAATCTTTGCAAGAAAATAAAATGATATTTACAAACTACTAACTAAATTTATTTTTACTTATTCGTTTATTATTCACCTACTCTTATGTAATGTCTTAATCAATTTTAAATGAAGGCTCGTCGCCGAAATATGATTTAAGAAAGCGCTAATTCCATCAAAAATCTTTTCCTGCTAGATCAGAAATGTAATGGGAGGTAAAAGAGTGACTTTAGTCATTATCGTCATCAAATTTTCCTCAATCTGTGAAATATTCCATCTTAACTCCAACTTTTATAGCAAACGTGACCCAATTATTGCCAGATTTAATATCCTGCGCGATGTTTTTCTGTTCCCCGGTAATCTTTACCCCAAATTTCGTTAAGACTAACCAGGATTGCAGTTTGGAGACAAATCTCATTTTATCACCAAAAGGATAACATACTTTATTTGAAATTTCTACAATAATCTAAATTATAAATACACTGACCTCTGTTGTTGAAAATTAGGAACGATGACTAAATATTTGTTTCTATTAAACTAACATTATATTACATGGTTCTAGGGTCTCGACTATCCAGCTATCTGAATGACGCCCCTGGTAGGCCACGTAAAATTATTCAAATTGACAATCATGTAGTAGTGGGTAAAAGCTTTGACACTTTTGCATTAGTAGTGTCTGTGTATGTTTACAAGTTAACAAGTCACTAATACACTAATACCTAGTTTTCTGAAGCTGGTAGCTTTGGCTTGTGTGCTCACTGGGGAAAGATTTAATGATAATCCACAGTTTGAGCTTATATAAAGCTGCATAAACAAGCTGGATTCGCTATAAAGCTCAAATGTTATGTTATTCGGTTAATAAGGCATATAGATTCCAGGGTTATTGTTTTCAAATGTAGGGTATTCGTTGCTCTGTTATTAAAAATGTGTACACTGAAGATTTTCTATAATTCATTTCATTATCATTGGTTTGTTACTTTGGTGATTTAAGAAACTATAACGGCAAAAAAGGTGAACGTAAATTTAGTTTCATTTTGATGTATATACCATGGTGGTTTAAAACAACAATAAGTGCTTCGAATAAACATTTTCGTAAAGTCAAAAAACAATCAGTATTAGATTTGTCTGGTTTCTCAGTTGTTATACAGAAACTTGTAAATATACAAATATTATCCGTTCATTTTACCAGTGCCCGTCAGTGAGCAACATTGTTATGCTATGGAAGAGAACATGTTTTTACTGAGGGCTTATAATGCAGAGTGTTGCTAACTTACAGGTGCCCGTAAAATGAACGGATAACATTACCACTGATGCAGAAAATACCAAGCTAATTTACCTGTGTAGTAAACTTCATACACTTTTAATAATAAACACTTATAGTTTTGTACAAACACTAACAGACACGTGGCTAGATTTTCTAGTGTTTCAACTAGCCAATATTCTAAGCTAGTTAGAGTGATATGCACACACTGCGTGTACTTTTGGCTTCCCACATTCATCCTACACGTATTGTCAATTTCATTAATTTTACGTCACTTACATTGGGCGACATCTAGTGTTTATATTGTGAAAGTAACTTTAATATTCTTTTCGTACATATAAGTCTTAATCAGATCTTTAGATTTTATAAGCAATCAGCCACGTTTTAGATATCTTGATATTGAGAGATAGCCTTGATATATTAAGGGATATTTTGTAGATATATCACAAGAAATCGTGAAATGCTTAAACCTTTTCCTCTTTAAACAATTACTATGATACCATCGTTAATGACATTAAGCTTAAAGCAAGAAGATACTTTAACTTACTCGCAGGTATAAAATAAACCCACCTGAATATGACTTCTGAGTTTGATTCCCAAATATATTATTCAAATGTTGAAACAGGGGAATAGAGGTTTGTTTACCTACGAGTAAGGTGTGTGCAGAGGACTAAAAATTCATAACCTATCGAACCTTCCAAAGCTAATATTTCATCTCAACTATCAGCTGACCTATAACATCGTGTTTACTGAGTGATCTGAAGAAAAGTGGGTCAGCGAGTCTGCATACATAATTACGCCCATAATCCGGGCAGGATGGCCAGAAGAATAGGTCTCAAGAGTCTTATATCATGGCTAGCCTGTTCGGAACAAAGAGTTATGAAAAGGAATAAGGGTGATAGTAACTTGTCTATTGTCCCTAAATTCTAAGAAAGAACTTTAGTCCCTTAGTTGTGTCTTAGGAAGCGCTATTATATTCTATTCAAGTTCCATATTAGAGTCACTATTAAGGTACCGGTAAAAAGAATGATAATTAGCTGTCGTTCTTAACGGTATTTCGAAGGAGTTGAGTTTAAGACTAAGGGTTAATGCTATTTATTAATGAAAGTAAATATTGTCACCAAAACCCTATATGACACAACAACTTCGTAATATTCATTCTTAAAAGTGAGCTAGGAGGTATTGTGACTTCAAGGTTCCGTCCATCCTTATAGGGATTAAAGAACGTGAATGTTATGTACGAATATGTATAAACGTATAAGAATTGTTTGACAAGAGAAAAAGACATTCAAAATAATCAATAATGAAGAAAATGGAGTTATTTAAAATCTAATCTTCAAAATAACATTCAAAAACATTGCATCAATACTAAGGAGTTTTCCGAAAACTATCTCATAGTTCTAAGTAAACTTAGGCTAAAGTTGGAAGTATCTTAAACTATCCGTTGTTTTCAAAACTATCTCAGAGCAAGTTCATTTCCACAATTGTACAAACATTTCAGGAGTTCATCCACTGAAACGCACGATATTATTCAATTTAATTAGAGTTTTTAACTACGTAGTTATACTAATATCTCAGGCTGACCACTACACAGTATATCGCTTAAAGCATATGTATTGTACGCTATGTTTTATTCATTGCTGCTGCCCAATAAATTATTAAGAACACCGGAAGAGCAGTTATGTATGCGTTGTCTTAGCAAGATGTATTACGTTCCAATAGGCGATATATTAGTTGAAGCTCGAGTCATTAAAGAGCTAAATTAAACTCTGTTTGGGCTATAAAAATCCTTTTGTTGCATCCTATGACATACCGAGAAATGAACCAGCATGTAACAAGTTTTGGTTAGAGTGATCCCGTTCATTTTAAGTTACATTGAAAAAAATTAATCAACCTATCTTGATTAAAATCATCTTACGTAAACTTACTTTTTTGATCAAATGTGCATATTTACACTCATTGAAATAAGACCATCTCTAATCAACTTTATAGAAAAAAACAGTTTGATTTTACCTTAATAATAACCTCTTACTATATCACAAGCAAAAATGCTTTACACATTGTTATTTAAAAATGATTCCTTGTTTTCTTGCAGAGGTGTTCCAGCTAATTCACCAGTTTGCTTCCATGACGATATACAAGAACAAAACGGTCCAGTACTCTGCTCGGATGCACGCCATCATAGCCTGCCAGATGGAGTTCCAACTTTACCCCATGGACGTACAGTTCTGTCCAATATTCATCGAGAGCTGTAAGTATATTGGGAATATACGAACTTTTACACAATAATAAAGGACCTTCACGTACAATCAACGCTGAAAGTGCAGTCCCCGTAACCTTTTATAAGGTTGACGTTTATAAGAACGAAAGACGATATTTTTCATTTCGAAGCACGCGAACGTATAGTATAGCTTTGGTAATGCTTAGTGGCACCAGTTTTAAAATATTGTCTTATAAACGTAAAGCTTATAAAAAGTTACTGGGACTGCACTTTTAGCGCTGACTATACTTAAATTCATTCTACTTGCCTAACGCGATACAGGCTACAGATCGTCAACTAGAACAATACTGACAAATCTCTCGTGCTTCACTCTTGCTCATTAAGCTTCTCATACATGCTCTTCTGTTCTTCAAGCTACATACACTGTAAGCATATACAAAAGACAAAATAACTTATCGTCACTGATCAATAATGAACATTGATGTTACCTTTTCTGTTTATCTAAAATACATAGGCTCTATTACAAATACGTAGTGTAGGACGCCTCCCTGCTAGGTGGACCGATGACCTCAAGAATGTCGCTGGTAGTGGCTGGATGAGGGCCACGAAAGATCGTCTTTTGTGGCGTACCCTTGGGGAGGCCTACATCCAGCACTGGATCCTGGACTAGTAAAGGCTGATTGATTGATTGATTACAAATAATATGATGACGTCCTGAATAAATAAGTGCCTAATAATATAAGTGCCTAATAATATAAGTGCATTTTTCCGCAGTTTCCTACAGTACTAAGCAGCTGGTATTCAAGTGGTCCAAGTCAGGAGTTAGCGTGAATCCGGAAATGAGGCTGCTGCAGTATTATCTGACGCAGCCTTTGGAGCTCAAGGAGTATAGCTTATTTCGAGCCAACAAAGAAGGTAGAGATATTAAGGCACTAGCGTATACAAGTCAAAAGTAGTAGAAATATTTACGGTATTCTCTATTCATAAGCGCATAAAAAAATTCCTAACAATTTAATAAGCAAGATTTAGATTAGATTTGACAACCAAATGCGCTTTCGCCTTCAGGTGTTATGGAGTGAAATACTCACTATTGATAAAATATTTTTATTAATAATTACCTCTTATGACATATCAATAACTAATGGCAACTAATTATAATCCTATTTACGTACCAGCCTACAAAGAGTGTTTATCTGTATTATATTATGCGGGCTTTGAATGACCCATACCTAACATGTCTTCGAAATTTCGGAGATGGGCATTCAAGCCTCTGACTACCCCGCCATAATAAAAAAGGGAGTGTGTATACACAAGTCGTGAAGCGTATGTTATGTTACGTACCAGCCTTTATACTTTGACTATTTTCTAAACCGTAATCATTTGCAGGCAACTACTCCCGGCTGATGGTGCAGTTCAAGTTCCACCGGCAGATAGGGCACCACCTCATCCAGACGTTCGCGCCCTCCACGCTGGTAGTGATCTTATCCTGGTTCAGCTTCTGGCTGGACATGGACGCCATCCCTGGCCGCGTGACCCTCGTGGTCACCTGCATGCTCACGCTCGTCACCATGTTCACGGGGCTCAGGGATGAGATACCCAGCGTGGCTTATGTTAAGGTCAGTTGCCAGGTTGTCACAGTGGTAAGGAATTAATATAACGATATTTAGGACACTATTATGCCAATTGAAGTAGCTTGGTAAGTTGTTTTAAGAGTAGTTTTAAGGGTACTAGTCAACGTATATTTAAGAATATATATGTATAAGAGCGAGAGAGAGAGAGAAATAAGTACATATGTATCTAGACTGGAAAACTGAAGAAAAGCGAAGTTATTAACTCGGCCTCCATCGGGAATCGAACAGGACCTCACGATTAGCGTTCAAGTGCTTAACCAATCGCGCCACGTAAAAATATTATGCCATGTGGTATTCGGCATACAAATAATATTTGAAACCTCTTTCTTAACATGGGATGTAGAAGGCTACTAAGGGATAAGGGTCGAATGATACCTATTGGGCGATGGGATAGCAATCAATTATTTCCGTAATTGATAACAGTATTTATTTCTAAGAATAAGTGTTATCCTCATCAGGTTTTCCTCATAAATATCGACACAATATGATAGAAGACAAAAACAAACTCATCCACGACCATTAACCCATGCGGGGTAGTCAGAGGTTCAGGTATCAATCTCAACAATCGCGGATGTTGTAATTGTTGGCTCCCTCTTACCCACGTGTTGACCAGATTGTTAGTACAGTTAGTACTCAATGTGACAGGTGACAAGGCATGTCGCCATTTACAACCCTACTTATTACCTGTTCGGGAAACAGGTAGGTTTCCTCACGATGTTTTCCGTCACCGTAATATTCGACGCATTTCGTAAATGTTTTCATTATTCATTACGTAAATGTACATAGAAATTCATTTCCATTGGTACATGCTCAAGCGGGATTTGAAACCTGTACCCACTGATACAGAGTCAAGCCCCAAACAACTGAGCTACGTCTAATTAATATGACGGTTTCTTCATAATATTATCTTGTCTTTTATTATATTATAGCCGGTTTTGCTCCATGTTCAGAGAATCGCTTTATTACCTAGATTTCTTAGACCCGCTACCTGTCTTCTTAACGAGAAATGGGACTATCGCTCACAATAGCTGATTGAAAAACTATCTTCGTAATTTCTGCGAAATAACTGCTAAAGATGAGGCACTTCTGTAGTAAATTAAACGTTTAAGCTGAAATATAAATTAGAAGGAAACTATTTTTGTATTAGTTTTCTTCTCAGGAAATAGGAATTTATTGGCTATGAGTAAATGGAATCTATTGGGTGTTAGTCTAGCAATTCAGGCAAATGTAATAAGGAACCGCATTTCCTATGTTATGTCAATCATGTCTAATGAAATGAAAATAGACCTTGCGTGAAACCCAAGTATCTGTTGGGAGCCGAGATTGCACGTTAGTTTTCTTTCATTCAATAAAACCGAATACTCTTAGCTCCTTAATCACCTTTTATGTCTATAAATATCTTTCTAGGCAGTGAAATAGACATCTAATACAGTCTCTTCACCACTGACATACAAAATTTTATAAGAAGTTTTGATATCAGGACGACCTCCGTGGCGCGATTGGTTAAGCACCTGAACGCTAATCGTGAGGTCGCGGGTTCGATTCCCAGTGGAGGCAGAATTAAGAACTACGCTTTCCAGTTTGGTCGTTGATTACATATGCTATACATGTATTTATCTATATATAATAAGAATATATTTCTTAAATATACGTTGACTAGTACCCAAGTTTTAAATGAACTTACCAAGGGCCTAGTTCAATTGATGTAATAATGTCATAAATATTATTATATCACTGCCTACCAACTCAAAAATATTTAACCCTTCAGTCCCGTAGTCGCCTCTTACTAAAGTAACCCTTCCTTCCAGGCTCTAGACCTGTGGATGGCAGGCTGCATGATGTTCGTGTTCTCGGCGCTGGCAGAGTTCGTGGTGGTCAAAGTCCTGCACAAACAGTACGAGACCAGGACCAAGCGCCTGCAGGAGAATTTGCCAAAACTAATACCTGTTGTGAGTTCCCTTTGTTGCCTTTTACTAACTAGCCGTTAACGATGTGGTTGAGTCGAGCAAGGTAACGTTTAAGTACATGTATAGAGTTTCATTTAGTTAAAGCAACTGCTTTCAATCGATGGAACTTTCGAAGATACTACAGCTCTTTAGGTGCATTTAGTGTGAACAAAGATACTAAACACTACACTAGGTATAACCAATAAGATTGTGAGAATATTGATATTGAATATTAGGAAAAGGTATATAATATAATGAACATGGATCTAAGGTCGGACGTATACATATTCCAGAACGAAAATAAATATTTAAAATTATTCAGCAGTTCTAAACATAATAAAATTGAACACAAAAGTATTGGCGCTAAGTTCATCGCTATCTTTCATTTGTTTTTTACGAAATCGGACATCCATCACCGGATATATTTGGTATTTTATAAATACAAATATAATTTTGACATAATCTGGACTGAACAAAAGAAAATTTTCCATA
The DNA here is from genome assembly GCA_030578115.1 of Leucoptera coffeella. Lineage (NCBI taxonomy): Eukaryota > Metazoa > Arthropoda > Insecta > Lepidoptera > Lyonetiidae > Leucoptera > Leucoptera coffeella. The sequence continues at coordinate 2,645 of JAMBLF010001403.1, read as the reverse complement.
GAAACGAACCCAGTAAGCATTTCTATTGGCCCTAGGAGGCGGTCGCCCAGGACGACGGCAAAAGCGGCGCAGCTGTCTGCGCACAAACGAACATTTTGTACATATTGTTTATATTTTTAATTGTTTTTGTAATATTTTAAGGTGTAAGTGTTTATATGTCGATCATGTGGTGCTTGGACTATTTAAGGTAATTTTTTATAACTGTATTTTGTAAATATATTATTGTATGAGTAGCCTGCCGCCGGATGCATACGGGGATGCGTCGTCGCAAGGGCTTTTGGCATCACCGCGCTTGATTTGCCCTCAATGCGGACCACCACGCTCTTTCAAGGGCACGAGGGGACTCAATATTCATCATTCGAAATGCCACAAAAATGTTGTATTTTTATCACAACCGGTTGTGAACGACATCGGTGTCGGGACCTCCGAGGCACTCTGGACTAGAGTGGCGCATTGGAAGGCCAATGTGCCCGTGGCCAAGAGAGTTCCTCGGGGGGCCCGCATCTCTGTGGCGAGATCCCCTGGCTGCCATTGTGGGGAACGTGGTCGGTTTCAATAATGTTGAATGTTGGGAAAAAATGTTTGGCTTTGTATATAAAATTTTAGGCACAGGGGAGGGTTTAGACACAGTTTCGGCACCTAACAACTCTTTCACACAAAAAATTAAAAATAGATGTAAAACTTACCATTCAGAAAAATTTCAAATTGAAAGTAACAATTTAAAAAGGAAGAATAGCAAAAATTATTTACTAAACAAAGTTACTGAGAAAATAGGAGCTGGCGATGTGAAAGGTGCGGCTCAACTCCTATTCTCAAGTGATGCCATTGCCCCTGACTGCCCTCGGACCTTGGAGGCGTTGGAGTCGAAGCACCCGGCTGGGGCTGCCTGTACGGCGCCACCTCCGGGGGGCGCGTCGACTCCTGCGCTGACCGCCTCGGTGGATGATGTGTTGGCCGCGATAATGTCCTTCAAGAGTGGATCAGCTGGGGGTTTGGACGGCTTGACACCACAGCATCTGAAGGATTTGGTGGGGGGGACTGTAGGTGATGCTGGGAGAGCCCTCTTGGAGGAATTAACGCGGCTCGTGAATCTGATGCTTGCAGGGAGTGTGTGCAAGGATGTTCGAGAGGTTTTGTTCGGCGCCAATTTGTGCGCCCTAAGGAAGAAAGATGGCGGCATCAGGCCAATTGCCGTGGGGAGCACTCTCCGTCGTTTGGTGTCCAAAATCAGTTGCAGAAAGGTGTCAACGCAACTTTCACAGTTGTTTGCGCCGGTCCAGCTGGGTTTTGGGACCAAAGGCGGATGTGAGGGCGGCTGTCCACGCGGCAAGGTCTTTTGTCGCGGCCGCGGCGGGTGAGGTCTTGCTTAAGGTTGACGTGAAGAACGCTTTTAACTCCGTCGATAGGACCGCCTTGCTGACTGAAATTCATGACAAATTACCAGCCTTATATCCGTATCTTCATCAAAGCTATAGCAGTCCATCAGCTTTGATGTACAAACAAAACCATATTTTATCGAGTATGGGCTGCCAGCAAGGTGATCCTCTTGGGCCAGCCATTTTTAGTTTGGCAATTCATCCACACATTCAAAATTTAAAATCAAAATTGAACATTTGGTATTTGGATGATGGAACCTTGGGAGGAGATGCAGAAACCGTTATTCAAGATTTGGTACATATTATTTCAAAATTTCAATCAATCGGTTTAGAGCTCAATTTTTCGAAGTGTGAAATTTATTTAGACAACACTTTAAGTTTTAATAAAAAACAAGAAATATTAGCTAAATTTGAAAATGTGACACCAGGCATTAAAGTAATAGATGACGGTTCTCTTTTCCTCCTAGGGGCTCCAATCAATGACGCTTCCATAGAACAATTCATTTCCAACGTCGTTACAAAATTTAAAGAAACATCTCATCTTTTAGGCAACATGAATCCTCATTTAGCATATGTCATTATCAAATACTGTTTATTTGTTCCAAAATTTATTTATTACTTAAGATGCACTAACCTTGGAAACACCCATCTCATTTAGCTCAATTGGATAATTTAATTCGGCAAACATTGTGCGAAATTCTGAATTGTCCAATTGAGGATCATTCTTGGATTCAAGCCTCCTTGCCTATTAGATTTGGAGGTTTAGGTATACGTAGTGCATCAAGTGTGGCTTTGCCAGCTTTTTTGTCTTCTTCACATAGTGTGGCCAACTTGTTCACATCAAATTTTGAGTAATTCTACCGGAGCATCGGGGGTCGCTGAGGTGGAAGAAGCCAAAAAAGTCTGGCTTAGAATGGCTGGTGACGGGTCTGGTTTTCCCGACTATTTGGTTTCGCAGCGTCAATGGGATGACGCTCTCTGTAGGCAGGTTCATACAAACCTACTTAATTCTGCTCTTTTGCCTACAGAGAGAGCCCGCTTGTTGGCGGTCGCTGAACCGGAGTCGGGGCACTGGTTAAAAGCGTGTCCTTCTGTTCACACGGGCACTCTTCTTGACAGGACGTCGTTCTCTGTATGCGTGGGGTTGCGGTTAGGCGCCAAAATCTATGTGCCACATCACTGTCGTTGTGGGAAGTGGGTGGATCAGTTGGGATACCACGGGCTATCGTGCCAGAAGAGCGCCGGGCGCCTCCCTCGGCATGCTGGGGT